>CM065377.1:68869182-69101682 GCA_033060915.1 Euryodendron excelsum | reverse complement strand
TGGGTTTAATTGTGAAGAACATTCAAAGAATTCAAAGCTTCATTGAAGGTATCTCATGATTTCATCATCTTATCATTTTGAATTGATATTCTTTTTTGATTGAATGTTGGATTTCTTAGAGCATTATGTTATTGACTAAGTTTGGCAATTCCAAGTCATGGTTTAACAATTATGCAGTGGAATTGATCAAATCAATCGTATTAGCATAGGATCTTTAGATTGATTATATATCTAACTTTAATTGGAGTTGAATTGCCCAATCTTCAAAACTAAATCTTCTGAATTGCTACCATTGATTGTGGCTTAGCAATTTGAGTCATAAACTTTCAATGACAACTTAGAATTCTTCGAATGTTTGGATTAATTGAACTCAATTATTTGCCCAAATTACTTAGTATTTTCCTTTGATTATCAATTGCCCTTTTGTAGTAGATTATAGTTTTAATTAGATAAGTAGATGATAATTACAACTCCAAACTCAAAGAATTTTCGGTTTCGTTTTGTTTGCTTTTTTCATTAAATTGTAACCACATTTAAGTCAAAGTTCAGCAGTGTGATTAGTCTATATTAGACCCCGAAATCCCGAGCATAAAACGATACTCGAAATCATTTGGGTTAAACTACATCGAAATCGTGCACTTGTGGAGATGAATCACTAGTCACTTAATTTATTGACAAATTAAGTAGCTTAATTTATTTGTAATTGTTTTTGAAGTGAACATATATAAGAAAGAGAGAGAGAGTCAGTTGATGCTGTGTGAGAAGTGGCAATATGTAAATTGTCTCCAAGACTCTTTGAGGTCAAACTTTGGAGGGGCACTCAGAGACCCAGTGAAAAGAGCGTACCAAGCCCCAAGTGCTTGAGTTTCACATTACCTGCCATAACTGGATCTGCAATGCCACTTTTGGAGCTCCCTAAACCCTCACCTGCAGTCCGTTAAACTTCTCATAAAGACTTCTCTTAGAAGAACAGATTCTTCCTTAGAGAAAGTGCAACATGTTCAAGTATTAACAAGATGCAGGACAGGGAGCATACCAATTAAACCCACAAGACAAATTAAGAAAACTTGGATGCAGATTCAGAGAGAACATGGCACTATTTATGCAGGCATGTATGTATGTATTGACATATGTATGGCTAATTTATGGCAACTTGCTAGTTTTGAATGTGAAATGACTTGAAAAATACGAACTTAAAGTAAACATTACGCTACTAAACTATGCACTTGATTAATTATCCGAATACAATTGATGTTTGACCACGTATTAAATCATTTGACTTTCACCTGAAAACTCAACCCTCTTCTTAAAATTTTTTTCAAATTTTGCGACAAAATTTTAGTTCTTTGAGCACAAAAGCCCTTGACCATCTTGTTCATAAACAAGTCTTCTTTATGAGTAAAACATGACAAGTTGCAAAAAATGAGAGTTTTGAAAACTGTAAATGATTAGAAAACTGTTAGAACTTGAAAGCGTCTCTGATGATTCCATTCAAAACATGCATCATCGACCCATGAACCCTAACGATGTTATGGTTGCGCAGTCATCTTGACTATAATAAGATGTTTACCCAGTTGAAACGTTATTTGACTCTTACTAATACAAAAGATATATATGCATATGTATAGGGTTTTCCTAACTAATGCTACTTTGAAAATGATGCATGTTTTAGTTGATGAGCTTGCTGAATTAAGACCGTCCTAAGTCATGTTAGGTTGCGGCAGTTGAAATCATGTGTCAACGCCACCGCTTGAACAACGTGTTACATTAACAATGGCACCATAAAACTAGTTTTGAGGACTAGTACATGAAAATACCCTCTGACCATTGTGAGATTTGGGAGGCTGCATATAGGCGGAAATGAGATCCTGACAGGCTATGATAATGGCAGCCTGACTCCAAAGTTATATGCTTAGATCCCACATCGCCTGAAGAAATAAAGGAGAAGTATTATATAAGTGAGCATTTTTTATCTCCTTGATACAACACGTTTAAAACCATGTGGGTTAGAAGGTTATGAATCCATTTTGGTGTAGGTTTTTTATGGAATGTTTCTTTAGAGTCTAGTTGTCACATTTGAGCTCAACTCAATTTTGCTATTTTTTTTTATAGTTTTTTGTATTTTTCTTAATTTATGTTATTTTCGAATTCCATTAGGTTTAGGGTTTGTTTCCTTATAAATATTGTGCAATGGCTCTACCCTAAGAAGTTTTGATTAATTAATAGAATATTTGTTCAAGAGAATTGATTTCTCTCTTTGTATTATTATGTTTTGTTCTGTGAATATTACACTTGTTCTTGTTCACGTTATCTCTGTTTTAAAATATAAGTAAAGAAAGGGAATAGAAATTAACCCAACTAAGGTCTAATATAGGATTTTAATTGGGAGCTGACATAAAGCAAAATATAAATAAGATATAATGTGGTATAGAAAGGAATTTATTCTACGCAATATCTGAATATAGGAAAAATGTTGAAGTCCACGACCATGCTTAGCATATATGTTATGACTCCAATTATCTTCTCGACTTTGAATCTTTGCTAACTTATCGTTTCAGCAATCCTTTTCTTTTGTGAAATCCTTGCTTTATTTAATGCATAATGGAACACAACAATGATGGAGATTAACAAGTAAAAACTTGAAACTTACTAAAAAAAAAATCTACAATAGTTATAATGAATAAAGTTACCAACACATACAAAGAGGCAAACACATAGAAAAAGAGGTTTTGGTACGTTTGGAATATTTATTAGGGGCATTTTGATTTTATTTTTAGTTTTTTTTATTAATTTTTAGCTATGTTTTTTAGTAGAAAAAGTTAAAAAACTAAACTAAAGGCTTTTAAAAATAGTTTAAAAAAATGTTCATTAAAAAGCTAAATAAAAAATAAAAAAGCAGATCTAAATATATACCTTCTCAAAATGGGAAACAATAGAAAACAAAAACAGAAGGCAGCTAGAACGGCGGGTGACAAGACCAGAACTTTTTGCTCACTATTAATCTTTTTTGGTCAAAAGGAGACATGTTCAACATTTTATTCATTACAATAGGTATGAATTCAAATATGTTTTTCATGAGCAAACACATAAAAGAAGAAAAAGTGCATTTCACAAAAATTTTAGAATGCATTAGAAATTATTTTGGAAATCATAGCACAATCAATGGCCTAAAAGTTCCTCAATTAGGTGGCTGAATAACTATAACTATTAACTAGTTGGATGCTATACCTTAGCCCTTGGACCATATACCCCACACGCTTATGATTGACCATGAATGTTGACAAAAACAAGGAGAGTAAGGGGGGAAGAATCTAAGAAAAAAAAATACAAAACAAAACATAGTTCAGTATTCAGATTAGAAGCTCAACTGGTGAGATTATCGTGGCAAAGGATATTTTTTAAGTGATCTATTAAATACTGTCACTTAAATTTAATTTTGTAGTGAAAAATCATTCAATTAAAAGTCATTATAGAAGTGGTACTTGAAAAAAGGAAGGTGGTATCTTCCCATACCATTTGCTACTTCCCCTCACTACAGCCAGATAATTAAGGGAATCATTAGTCTAGCAACAAATATGCAATACCCCTTACAAGTTTATCCATTCAATAAGTCGTTTGGTTATGATCTTAGTTTTAGTTTTCTAAAAATTACAGAGGCTACGCTTGGTAAACTGGTCATGAAAACTACTTTGAGGTCAACTTTGTCCTCCAAGACTGTTTGAGGTCAACTTTGGAGGTGCATTCATTTTATTTCCCAGCCAGCCACATATTCTCTCTCTCTCTCTCTCTCTCTCTCTCTCTCTCTCAGAAGCATTAATAGAAGCCTTTTTCAATTAATTGCACCCAACACCAAGTTGCAAGTCATAACAATCATTGCCCTTAAATTATGATTTCTATCCACAACCAAACATGTGATTGTTTGAAAAAGATAATGCATGCAGACACGCACACACCAATTTATACATATATATACATGTACGTGTGTGTGTGTTTTACAATCCTGTTTTTGCAATTGTTTTTTAAAACGATTTGTTGTAGAAAGCTTGCCCCATCTGTTATGACTTTTGTTTGGAGCCTTTGTAAACCACTTTTCCTCTCTTCACAAGTGTGATAGGATCTTGCGAGAAAAATAAAAGAGAGATTAATTTCTAGACCTTGAAAATGGAATATTGCTAAATCCAAAGTCAAAAAAGGTTATATGTCAATAATCTTTCTCTCACATGGATGACCTGCATTTTGCGAGATAGAGGGTTATGGACACAGTCACAAAAACCGTAGATTTAGCACTTTGTCTAAAATAAAATTAAAGTTTCCGTTATTCTTTTCTTTACAACGTACGAGAGGCCAAAAAAAAAAAATGTCTAATTTTCTTCTCCTTCCATTCTGTATTCCAAATAAGGAGAGAGGCTATCAATTTTTTATGCTTCACCTACTTTTGAAACGTACCAATTGACTTTTAGGTGAATTTTAGCTAAGCTTTGCAAAAAGTCATATTCAGGTTGGTTGACCTATTGAAGTCAAATAATTCAATAGGTGATCAAATTTGATCACCTATTAAATTATTTGACTTTCACCCCATTGTCTACCCTTCTCTTCAAATTTTATACAAGAATTTTTATTTGTGACAAAAAAACACTTTTCAGATTCCAAGCGGAGTCATAGGGTCTTTGATCATAAAAGTTATTGACCATCGTTTCAATAAAGGTAATCCTATACAATTGAAAAACTTCATACAAAATTCGTCAACATTTTGGTAGAATTTTATGTATACATTTTATTGTCAAACCTTGCATCATCATCAACTCATGATCCCTTATGATGTTGCCCTTGTGCAATCATCTTGATTACAACTAAAATTTTATTAATCTTGCAAATATAAAAGGTACATATTTTGAGTTTTCCCCACTAATGCTAGTTTGAAATTGTTTTATATTTAGTTGAGTTTGCTGAATTAACACCATCCTAGTCATGTTTGGTTGCTGGCTATAGAAATCATATGAATTTAATAGCAATGGCACTATAACACTGATTACGAGCATATGAAATATTTTATTTACCCTCTCCATACCATATTATTCTAATTCCATTCAAGTTAAGGTTAAAACTTTGCATTCCTCGTGAAGTTAATAGATCAACTAGTATTGTCCAAAATCAACTTGAATTCAATTCCATTTCTCCCAAACTCGAATTTTTATATCCTAGATATATCAATACTTCAGCTTTGTTTCAGGGTCCGAGTCCCAAAGAAGACCTGGTACTGGTCACTTGAGACAAAAGATAAATACTGACTTTGTGTTTAAACAATTCAAAAACCTATAGACACCGATATATATATATATACACATATAATTTCAGCTGGAATTTTGACAATTTCACCCCAAACTCAGTAAAAAAAAGGCCAATGGGAACCAACCCACGTGAAATCTAATCCAGTATTCTAATTGAGAGTTGACGTAAAGTTCAATATAGATTGGATATACTGTTGATATCTTTGAAATGAAATTTATTTTATGCAGTACCTGGAAAACTAAAAAAGGAAAAAAGATAGAGGTTAAATCCATGACCATGCTTTAGCATATGTTATGACTCGAATTTATCTTTTCACTTTGAATCTTTAATTAGTGATTGCATCATCAACCCATCGTCTCACCAATCCTTTTCTTCCGTGAAATTCTTGCTTTCATTAATTCATAATGGGCATCGATAATGACGGAGAAGAACAAGAAAAAACCTTGGAACTTGTCAAAAATCTACAATAATTGCAATTAGTTCGATCAACTGGCACTACACAACATCATGTTTTTATTCAGTTAGTTCAGGCTATGAGATTGCCCTAATGTTGAGAAAAAAACTATTTTCTTAATGGTCGAGGTAAAGGCGGATGTAGCAACAGGAAAGACATGAAGTCGTATTGAAAATAGCTATATCCAGCCTTTTCACTGCAAGAAAAACTTAAGAATTTTCTTTGGAAGTGCAACCATGGGATTGTTCCTATTAGGAAGGTTTTAGTTCGAAGGAGATTGGATGTGGATAGCTGTTTGCTGAATAATGGAATATGTTGAGTACCTTCCACAAGAAACTTCTATTCTTCAATTGATTATACAAGAAGCATACCTCTCCTATACCCAAAACCTTTTTCAAAGGAGATGAAGGCTTCTATCACATCTATTTGGAACGAATATATGCAGAGAATCACTATATATATAATTTTAATTTGTATGATCTCATGTCTCTCTCTACCATTACCAGATGAGCCAGTTGACATATGACTGAATTAACCAATTTATTTTATTATGTGATTTTGATAGGTCTGGTCACCCAATTCATTGACATGAAGTAGCTTTGTCCCAATGTATGCATTGGGAAGATATCAACAGATCGTAGGATTAAATTAAGAATTTCGTATTTTGTTGGGCGAAGGAAAATGGAAATAGTCAATTTAAACAAGACTATTTATCTCGTAATTCCAAAAAAAAAAAAAAAACAGCTGGGATGAACAATACAGAAGCTCAAGATTAAAAGTCAAATTAAAAAATATCTTGTGCCAGATTTGTAATTCTAAGATTAAATGTCACAGAATTTCTTTTCGCGTCACAACAAATGTCGCCTTTTTTGGTTTTGAAGTGAATATAAAAAGAGAAAGAGGCGGTTGATTCTGCATGAGAAGTGGCAAATAGCAAAATGTGAATTGTCCCCAAAGACTGTTTGATGTCAACTTTGAAAGTGCACTCGTTTGCCAGCCATATAATATAATATATATACATACATATATATACAAGTATTAAATGAAACCTTTCTAAATTGATTGCACCCAACACAACTTGCACATAAGTCAGAACAATGCCCTTTAATTATAATGTCTGTCAGAAAATGCATAGATATATTGCTACAATACTGTTATTGAGATGGGTTTTGGATAATGATTTGGAGTAGAAAGCTTAATCTCAACATTTATTATTGACTTTTGTGAAAGCAATGTTACTTGTAGTGAGCTGTTTTTGCTTTTACAAAACATGGCAAGAATGTAAATGGTTGATTTTAATTTTTTGAAAAGGATATCCAATTTCTGCCCCAGGCTTCGGTTGTCCTCCAAAACAAAGAATTGGATAGGGACAAGCAAAATTTATATATGGATTGTATGTTCCCCACACGCTTATGCTTGACTAATGAATTGAATGTTGAAGACAAAGACTAGAAAAATGGGGGGGATGGATGCCACAAAACAAAACAAAACCTCCCCTTAGGTGAGGATAGGTGGTTATGTCAGAGTGTAGCATAGGATAATATCTTTTTCGTTTTCCAAAAATAAAAATAATGTGAAGTTAGAACATAACCTCACTTTCATTTTAACGATTTTTAAAATCTTAGAAAACAATTTAAGACTATTTCGTAACACTGGCTTATCTTCAGTAACATTTTTTGAAAATAATTTACCAAATTAATTTTTTACATCAATTTTCATTTTTTTATTTTTGAGAATAAATTAAAAGCAGTTTTTTTTAAAAGGAAAACATAGGTGCCATAAGATATCCTCTCTCTCTCTCTCTCTCTCTCTCTCTCTCTCTCTCTCCAGCATGGGCAGTATACAGCAATCATACCTTCCCTATGCCAGATTCTAATCTTAAAATTTAATGTTCCAAAATTTTCTTATTGCATAACGACAAATTTTGCCTTTTTGTTTTGAAATGAATATAAAATGACAGTCGTGAGAAGTGGCAATGTGTGAGTTGTCCCAAGACTATTTTAGATCAACTTTGGAGGCTCACTGGTTTCCCAGCCAACCACATGATTTCTCTCTCTCTCTCTCTCACAGCAGAAGAATTAATAGAAACCTTTTAGATTAATTGCACCCACCACAACTTGCACGTAAATGCCCTTTAATTATGATTTCTATCAACAACCTAACATGTGATCGTTTGAAAAAGAAAATGCATACATATCTGAGTTACAATACTGTTTTTGCAAATTGTTTTTGGATAATGATTTGTTGTAGCAAGCTTAATTAATTTCACCATTTGTTTTGACTTCTGTGAAAGCAATGTTGCTTGTGTATAGTGAGTTTCTTTTCGTTGTACAAAACATGGTAGGAATGTAGATATTGCATTTTATTTTTCGTTTGATAAGGATGTCCAATTTCTGCCTCATGCTACACTTGTCCTCCAAACAAAGTATTTTTTTTGTTTTTAATTTGTTTTTTGATGGAACTCCAAACAAAGTATTAGATAGGACAAGCAAGGTACATATGGATGGAATAATATAGAGTGAAAGGAAATAGGGGAAAGACAACCCTTAACCTTTGTTTGGAGCCTTTGGTTCCTACTATACCTCTCTTCCAATTAGTGTTCCAAATCAACTTCAATTCAAAAATTTCATTTCTCCCAGATTTTAATTAGTTATATATTAGAGAAATCAATTCTTCAGCTTTGTTTCGGGTCTGAGTCCAAAACAAGATCTAGTACTTGTCACTTGAAACTAAAAATTAAACACACACGCACATATATTTGTGTATCTACATACAATTTCAGCCAGAATTTTGACATTCTTGCCCAAAACCTAAGTGAAAAAAGCCAATGGGAATCAACCCAAGCGAAATCTACTCAAAGTACTCGAATTCAGAGTTGACGAAAAGTCGGAACTTTGAAATGAAATTTATTCTATGCAATATCTGAAAAGAGGGATAAAAATTAAAATTCACGACTATACTTAGCATACGTTATTACTCGAATTTATGTTTTCAAGTTCGAATCTTTAGTCAGGGATTGCATCACAGACTTATCGTCTGCTCAATCCGTTTCTTTTGTGAAATTCTTGCTTTCTTTGAGGGTCGTAATGGACATTGAAATTGACAAAAGTTCCTCAGATATTTAGCTAAATATTATAAAATAACCGTTAGCTAGTTGCATGCTATATCTTAGACAGTGGACCATGTTTCCCACACTTTTTTGTTTTTTGTTGGGATCATTGGACCATGTCCCCACACGCTGCGACTAAACAAAACAAAACCTCCCCTTAGAGGATAACTTTAATCGCCGTATGAAATGATTTTAATAAATTTAGAAACAATTTAAAACTTTTTTCTAAAACTGGGTTTTTTTCAATTAAATTCTATGATAATAATTTAAAAAAACGTGTTTTTATTTTTTTTATTTTATCAATTTTCAGTTTTCTACTTTCGAGCATAGAAAATAGTCAAAAACTAAACCAAACGCAATCGCCCTCCCTCTCTCTTTCTCTCTAGCATGGACACACACATATACACATTCATATATATTTTGATCAAACCTTCATAAATATATATATATATATATATTGATCAGTAGGTAACAATATTCAGTGATTAAAAGAAACTTCTATTCTTCTTTATGTTATTTTAATCCAGTGTCATTAATTGAATATGTATGCAGAGAGTCTCAATGTTCTCAACGTGTATGATCTCAAGTCTCTCTACCATTTCCAGATAAGCTGTAGACACAAGTTAACCTTTTTTATATTATTGTTATGGGATTATTGTTGATGCGTCTGGTCACTTAATTTATTGACAAATTAAGTAGCTTAATTTATTTGTAATTGTTTTTGAAGTGAACATATATAAGAAAGAGAGAGAGTCAGTTGATGCTGGGTGAGAAGTGGCAATATGTAAATTGTCTCCAAGACTCTTTGAGGTCAAACTTTAGAGGTGCACTCAGCGACCCAGCCAGCCACATGTTCTTTCTCTCTCTCTCTCTCTCTCCATGTGAACAGCAGATGTCCCACAAGTCCAAACCCTAACACAAGCATTAATTAAACCTTTTTAAATTAATTGCACCAACACAACTTTCACAAAAGTCATAACAATGATTTCTGTCTTTGAAAAAGAAAATGCATATTTGGGTGTGTAGGGGTGGGTGTATGTAGTACAATGCTTTTTTTTTTTTTTGGATAATGATTTGTTGTAGAAAGCTTGCTTTGTCATGACTTTTGTGAGACTCTGAGGGCAATGTCACATGTGGTGAGTTTTTTTTCCTTGTACATAACATTGTAAGAGTGTAGTTAGTGGATTTTAATTTTTGTTAGCTTAGGATGTCCAATTCATGCTTTACTTGTCCTCTAAGCCAAAATATTAAGTTGGACAAGCAGTGTATATAGATTGGATGATATAGAATGAAAGGACATAACGGAGAGAGAACCTTAACCCTTGTTTATTTGGAGCCTTTGAAACCCACTTTTCCTCTCTTTCCAACAGTGATAAGATCTTGGGAGAAAACTAAAAGAGATTAATCAACTAACTTGGTTTACAACTTAAACATAGGAGAGTGCTAAATTCAGAGTCTAAAAGGCTGTATCCATAAAATTTCATCTCACATGGATGAGCTCCACGTTGTGAGAAAGGGTTATAAATACGACTAGTATTGTATATTTAGCAATCCTCTAAAAAAAGAAGGAAGATTCCTTTTATTCCTTTCCTTACAACGTACAAGTGTTAGAATTTTTTATGTTGAGCATGCTCATTAATTGATTTTAGCTTTAATAAAAACGAGTTGAACTCAAATTAAGTTTAGACATACAGAATAGACCTAATGAAAAAATGATCCATATGGACTGGACTTGTGTGTACCTATTGGTTATTTTATGTAGTTGGACGGTTAGTCTGGGCTTATAGGACCTATTTGGAAGCCCTTTATAGGAGGTCCCATTAAGATTCAATATATAAAGGTTAAATTACTTCTCTTCCTAAGATAGAAAACATTCTACTCATTAAGATCCGTTTTAAGGAGCTTGGGGATAAAAAGAAAGATGTATAGCCAACGTAAAGTTTGATTACAGGATTGGAGATCATTTCTCTTCCCATTTAAGATCATGGACCAAACAGGTATGCTCCCACACTCTCGAATATACATATTGATATTTCTATATTCATATACATGTTTATTGTGAATATTACATGTGGTATCAGAGTCATTATATATGGATTAGGGTCTCAAAGCTTACTATTTTATGTATTCGTTTTTTATTTTTTAAGTTTAAACTCATGATCTTGAATGATTTAATCTAAAAAATAAATGGTTCTTTTCTGAAAACGAATAAGGGGTTTTTGTTCCTCTTGGAACAAGAAAATTTTAATATATGGCCCTCGTTCTAATTCAAACTGTAGAGAGAGATCAATCATTTTAAAGTTTTGTGCCCAAAATAAATTTTTTTTTGAAAAGTTTGAAAATCCATGATTTGATGTATGATTCTTATGTAATATCATATATTGATTGTTCTGGGTTGTATTAGAACATGTTTGAGTATGTATTGTGCAAGAAATTTTAAGTTTCAATATTTTTCAAACCCTAGCTGCCATTGTTGATTTTGGGATTCATAGAAACCCATTAAAACTTTATTTT
Source organism: Euryodendron excelsum (assembly GCA_033060915.1). Lineage (NCBI taxonomy): Eukaryota > Viridiplantae > Streptophyta > Magnoliopsida > Ericales > Pentaphylacaceae > Euryodendron > Euryodendron excelsum. Next base: position 69,090,316 of record CM065377.1, on the reverse strand, counting down.
TTTTGCTTTAAATTGTCAAAAATGTGTTCCTTGGCTTTTGTTTTGGTTGAAAACGGTGTTTGATTGCATAAATTACTGCGAAAATGTCAATTTTTGAAGTCAAAACCTGGCTAGAATGAACTGCAACAGACCGAGTCTCTTTTGCAAGAAAACGGGTTAGATTTGACCCCATTTTTTTGGGGAAGAAGGATCCACGGGCCAGGAGACCCATGTACTCCTTAGGCAAGTGAGGGCTTGTGGGAGGTCAACTCAGGCTCTAAAAAATTCGAGAAAACTTGTCTCGACGTGAGGATTTTAGAAAATATTTTTTCATAATGTTTTGACACTGTTTGATATTTTTCGAGGTCAAAATTGAGCTTATTTTTGCATTTTCTTGAAAATTGTGCATAACTTTTTGGGTATTTTTTTTATATGTAACATGTTTTCAACATTTTGAACATAATGGCATACTGTACTCTCTCTGGTTTGATACAGAAAATTATAATTGTTTTCCATAGTTCATTTTAGACTTGTTTTAAGTGTATTTATGCTTTTTTCTTGAAAATATAATTCTTGGGTGATTTTGTATGGATAACTTATTTTTCACCTTATAAACCTAGTGACAGTGAGTATTCTTCTTGAATATTCTTCTATAATATTACACTTCCTCTCATAATCATCTCTAAATAGTTAAAATCGTCATTCTATGTGAATTTCTGTAACGTAAATTTTATATATGGGTTAGGCAACATATATGTTATTTATGAGATCACTGAGTATATTCAGTTATACAAATGCCCATAGGGATGTGATTGCAAGCATATCCTTTCGTTCGGGAATACTAGAAATTACATAGGGCAATTTAAACAAGAGGATGTCATAATAAGGAGTTATGGATTGATGTGGGTGTTACTGCCCAAAGGAGTACATCTACTGATTTCCAGTATATTATATGACTGTATCTATTGTATTATTGCATACAATTGTTTACCCAAAGGAGGTTATTGTCTGTTTTAATGACACCAATGACATTCAATGACTAACCCAAGAATGCTTGTTTTTAAGAGATTTAGTCTACCCAAAGGGGACTAACTTGTTAGATACTTGGGCATTCTCATTTGGTAGTTAGGTGTAAGGGATCCCATAGCATGTTACACTCTCTGCCCAAATGGGAGTCGAAAATGATGCATCGGGCTACCCTATTATTTATGTTTAATTAAATTTAAAAGCATATAAGGATTGTTTATTGCCCCTATCCAGCTAATTTGTTGCCTCTTGTGTTTCCATGTATAGTTTCTTTTGCAGTTATCAATAATACTACGACGGTTGTGTTGTTGAATGGATCGAACTATAAGAAGTGGCAGCAGGACATTGAATTCGCTTTGGGGATTATAAATGTTGATTTGGCTTTGAGAGAAGCTGCTACAGTTGCTCTCACGACTACTAGTACGACCAGCGAGAATGAATATCATGCAAAGTGAGACAGATTCAATAGGCTGAGTCTCATAGCCATAAAGAAGTCTATTTCTGAGCATCTCTTAAGTGGTTTACCTGAGACTAACAATGCAAAAGAGCTTTTTAATGTTGTGGGATAAAGGTACCACGTATCCAATAAGGCTGAGGCCGGATCCTTAATGAAAAGCTCACGAGTCTGAGGTATGATAGCCAATTTCGGGTGAGGGAGTACATCCTTAAGCTTTTTTTCATCCAAACCAAACTCAAAAGTCTTAATGTTACCATCTCAAATGACTTTGTAGTCCACCATACTCTCAATATCCTACCACCAGACTTTAGCCAAATCAAGACTACCTATAACACTCAGAACGAATCTTGGATCATCATTAACCTCATTGCCAAATGTGTCTTAGAGGAGGAGAAACTTAAGACAGAAAAGATTGAATCTGTTTTATTTGTCTCCCATTTTAAGGCCCATCCTAGTCAGTGTAAGAGAAATAGGAAGAACTACAAGAAACCTAAGACTCATCACACTTCTCATAAGGGTCAGGACAACAATATTTTAAGTCCTAATGTCGTCATTAAAAAGGCGTTCAAGTGTTACTTTTGGGACAAAGAAAGCCACATGAACAAGATTTGCACTAAGTATAAGTCATGGTTAGACAAAATGAAACAGGGAGGAGGTAACTCATTTGCTTTAGTTTGTTTAAAATCCAATTTAGCTAATGTCCCATCAAATTCTTAGTGGTTTGACTGTGATGCAATTACTCATGTTACTATGTCATTGTAGGAGTTCAAAAGCAAATGGAAGTCAAGTGAGACTGAAAAAAAACTTAAAGTAAGAGATGATGCAGTAGTCAGGGTTGAGTTTATAGGAGAGTTTGTTTTAATTTTAAAGACTGATTTTCAAGTTGTTTTGAAAAACACTGCTTATGTACGGTCTTTTAAATGAAATTTGATTTCTATTTCTTCTTTGGACAAATTTGGATATGGTTTTTAATTTTAAAATAGCATGGTTGATATATTTCATAACACCAAAATTATTGGTCATGGGTTTTTATCTGATAGATTATACAAGTTGAAATTGAAACAAAACAATGAGTATGTCTTATTCCATGTTAAAAATAGTGTGTCCAAGAGACTTAAAATAAAAGACCAGTCTTCCGTGTTATGGCATAAGCGTTTAGGTCATATTTCTAAAGGAATAATTCAAAGGCTAATTAAAGATGACATTCTTATACCTCTTCATTTGAAGACCTAGACACTTGTGTTGACTGTATTCGTGAAAAATTGACCAAGACCAAGAAGAAAAGTGCAACATGAAGTGGTGATCTTTTAGATGTCATACACACTGATATTAGTGGACCTTATTCTCCCACCTTTTGTGAAAATAAATATTTTCTGACCTTTATTGATGATTTCTCTTGTTATGGTTATGTTTACCTAATTAAAGAGAAATCTAATGCACTTGCAAAGTTTAAAAGTTTTAAAACGAAAGTAGAGAACCAATTGACCAAAATGATTAAGATTGTTAGGTCTGACCATGGTGGTGAGTATTATAGCAGACATGATGCTACTGAACAGCATATCGGACTGTTTGCCAAATACTTAAAAGACTTTAAGATTGTAGCCCAATATACTATGCCTAGTAATCCTAAATAAAATGGTGTGGCCGAAAGGCGTAATTACACCCTTAAGGATATGATGAGGAGTATGATGAGTCGTAGTAATTTGCCTTTGTATCTTTGCGGTGATGCCATTAAGTCTGCCTTATACATTCTCAACAGGGTTCCTAGCAAGTCTATTCCTAAAACCCCTTTTGAATTGTGGACTGATAGAAAGCCTAGTCTTAATCGTTTCTATGTTTAGGATTGTCCTACAGAGGTTAGGATTTATAATCCTTTTGAAAGAAAAACCGACCCTAAGACCACTCGTTGTTATTTTATTGGGTATCCGGATCATTCTAAGGGATACAGGTTTTACTGTCCTACACCAGGTGCCAAGATTGTTGAATCTCAAACAGTTAAATTCTCAGAGCTTGATACTGTTGATTTGGAGATATCACCGCACATTGATGAGGATAGGCCTAGCGAGGTGAGGTCTATTCCTTTGCCCGCCATCCAACACAGTGTTGTGCCTATACTTGTAGAGGTTGTTAATCATGAGTAGTTGGGGATTGATGCAGCTATACCAAATGCTCCTGATCCTATTGAGCCTGTTCCAGTAGTACTTGTGAGGAGATTTATGAGAAAAATGAGGCTTGTCATTTTAGAAGATTTTGTTGTGTATCTTGGAGAGAGTGATTTTGATGTAGGTCTTGTAGTTGATCCAGTGACCTATGCCAGTGCTATCTCGAGTTCCTAGATTACGTCCAAAATATGACAATCTAATATCACCCAAGTGCAGGTGTAGCAAAGCAGTAAATAAAAATCTGGTAAGATCGGAGTTGATCCACAAGGAATGTGTAAGCACCCTATTTTTGCCTGCTCAGCAATCTCCGGCCCGACCGGGCTAAGTTTTTCAATATCACAACACATGCAGGTTCAAGCCTTACAATCTCCAATCCAACCAACTGGTCGCTTCTTGGGTCCACAAGGACCCGCTGGAGTCATAAGCACCATTATTCCAGGCAGCTTTCCGAACTAGGCGGTCCCGGGAACCAACGTCATCCAGGTAGCTTCCCGGGATCAGGCGATCTCGGGGACCAACACCTCATCAAGTTCCAGACGGTTCACTTCTGGCGCCTGCTAGCCTGCCAATGTAGAATGTTCATCACTTGGTGGCTCTCCGCGACCAGGCGTTCTCAAAGACCAACACCACCATTCCAGGTAGCTTTCTCTAACCAGGCGTTCTCATGGACCAACACCATTCCTACAGGTAACTCTCTAAAATCGGGCATTCTTAGCGACTAAATCTGCACAGGTAGTTTCCCGAGACCGGGCGGTCTCAAGAACCAACACCTAGGTCAACACCGGTGCCTGCTAGCCCGACTTGGTGAAAAATGACCAAATCGGCCCTTGGGTATCTAGGCACGTTTTGAGAAAGTTCAAAATCCCTCAAAACGATAAGTCCATCCTTCCAAAATATTGTTAAACCATTAGGCGTCCCCCGCACGCCATTTGGTCCCAATCTGGTCAAAATGACCATTTTGCCTCTGAACACCTCAGCACTGCACAAACCCCGCCGAACAGTAAAAGACTCTCCCAAAACCATCCCTAAAGGACCCTACACTCATAACACAACACACTAAACCATTCCTAACCATTTCCAGCCAATCCTGGCCAAAATGACCATTTTGCCCCTGACAATCCAAACATGTCCCAAAACAGCACTGGTCTTGGGATTTCAAGCAAAGGGTTTCACCATACACCCTTGTTTAACCCGAGGAGGACCCTACGACATTAAACGCTTACGACTCGATAAAAGTTCCCTAGAGCGTCTCGCAGACGCTCCACCTAAATTGTTTTTCCTCTAGATTCCCTGATTATAACGCACCGTCAACTGACTTGAGAAATGCATAAATCAAGGAATTCTCAAAAGCTCATCCATAGATCTTTCCATCGATACGGCTTGATCGAGTAGATCGCTTCCTAAAGCCCTTCATCACACGGTGCCAACACTGCTACTTTCGACAATCCCTGGAGCGTCTCGCAGACGCTGAGCCGAGGTTGACTTTTTCTCCGATTCCCTGATCAAAATGCGTCGTCAAACGACTTGAGAAATGCATAAATCTGAGAATTCCTGAAAGTAGAGTACGTTCCATCGGTACGGTCGGATCGAAAAAATCGCTTCCTGAAGGTCTCGATCACACGACACGAAAACAGCTACTTTCGAACACCCTCAGAGCGTATCACAGACGCTCCACAAAAATATCCTTTTATGCACGTTTCTCGAGACGATATCCCATGCTTCCAGACACAATTCAAATCTTTCAAAAACATGAAAGTCTACGAGAAACCCTAAAAGAGCACCGTGAGTACAACCAATTCTCCCAAACCTTCCCAATTGGCCCGATTATCGAGGTAAAGTTTGGACGAACCTTCCCGATGATGGAGCGTATGTTACATACGCTCAAATTTTGATCAAATCGGCTAACTTTCCATCAACAGTCGAGATTTAACCAGTACACAAGGTGCCACGTGTCATTGTGGCAATGGAACAGTACATGCGCATGTCCTACATGTGCTAGCTCAAATTTTGGCCAGGCGCATGTAGCACATACAGCAGGCCTGTTTCAGATTGCCTATAAATACCAAACCACCCCTTTGCATATTCCATCTCCGAAATTGATGCGAAGCTCCGCTGAAACTGCTCTAGAATCTCGAATCCTTATATATACTCCACCCCTCCAACACTTAGGCTAGATTCTACCTCCCCAAGCCTATATACTTCACATATAAAGCCTTATACACTATCAAACACTCCCTACCAGCCCTCTAAGCCTTCTTGAAGTCATTCAAGCTCCAATCAAAGCATCCTTTAAAGACTACAACTGTTTTGAAGGCAAAAGGTGGTATCCCTTTTACATTTGTGTCTTCCCCCACTCTTCTCTTCTCCCACCTAGCCTACTTAGGCTATTCTCTATTTTAATCCCCATTTTCAACCCCCCTTGCTTGCATACTTGAGCCAAGAGGGCTCTTAGATCATGCATAGAGGAAAGCAAGTGAAAGCCACCGTGTAGGGGGACCTCTCACTAACCTACTTTAAGATGGTATGGCCTAGGAGCCCCTTGTTTATATGGTGAAGCCTATAAGCCTTGTATATAGTCATGACCCCTTGCATATTATTATTTTGATCATGTCTTGTTTGCTTGGTTTCATTTTTATGCTTATTACCATAATCCATAATGTTTACATTACTTTTGGCTCCATGACATTTTCAAGCTCTATATTTCTTTCAATTGGTCCAAGAGTTGGCCCATTGAAGTTTATGACGGGATTTTAGAAATCATGCCTTAGAAGATCTCTACTAACCCCCTAGCTCTCATTTTGGCATCATGGCATTTTAATTTGCATAAGGGTTGCTTTCTAATTCTCCAATTTTCAATATTTCCATTCTTTTAAGTGTAGTGGTTGGAATGGCCCTATGGAACCCTCCCTTGAGTGGCCTCCCTTTTGTTTGGCCATATGAACCCTCTCTTGATGGAATGTCTCTTTTGAAAAATGGTTTTCAACATCCTTCTCAAAAGATGATTTTCAAAAATGCATTCTCTCCATCTTTGCATCAAAAATGATTTTTTAATAAGTTCCCATCATTATGTTGATTTTTGAAATTTTCACTTTTGTCAAGATAAAGATTATAATGGTCATGAGGAAACCTTCCTTAGAATAGTCTCCAAACACCAATCATATAAATCATACTCTTAGCTAGAATCAAAATTTTTATGGAAATGATCTTCAAAAGGGTTGTCCACCAAAGTCCATTGCATAACATGTTTTATTTTTCAAAACTCTTTTCAAAAGTGCATTAAACCAACTTCTAAAACGATTTTCAATCTAACCCTAGACTAACTTAACCCTAGTTGACTAACCCTAGGCTAACTTGATCCTAGTTGACCAACCCTAGGCTAACTTGACCCTAATTGACCAACCCTAGGCTAACTTGACCCTAGTTGACCAAACCCAAGTTAACTTGACCCTAGTTGACCAACCCTAGGTTAACTTGACCCTAGTTACCTAACCCTAAGTCATCCTAACCTTAGGTTAACCCTACCCTAGTTAGTTAACCCTAGGTCACCTTAACCTTAGGTTAACCCAGCCTTAGTTAGTTAACCATAGGTCATCTTAACCCTAGATTAACCTAACCTAACCCAGGTTAGTTAACCTTAGGTCACCCCTAACCCTAGGTCAACCCAACCTAGGTTAGTACACTTCAAGGTCCCAGCTCTTGAACCCTTTTCTAAAATGATCACTCAATTTCAAACTACTCTCATAACTCATTTCAAACTACTCTCATAACTCATTTTTCCAAAACCTCCTACTCTCTTGATAAAAAAAAAAAAAAAAAACAACTCCGTAAACTCTTCAAATGTTCTTACACTCCATCTTCAAGGTATCTCCAAAAATGTTTTCAAAAGGTCACAAACCTAAGGTGTCCCTAGCCCTCTCATGGTTAGGGATTCCAAGGAAAAGTGATATATCAAGAATAACCTCCAAGGTTGTCATATTAGGATTCTAAACCCTTAGCCATTTCTAAAAACTACTTTCAAAAACTAATTCATCAAAACATTCCAAAGTCATGCCTCCAAGGTTTTCAAGACAAGACTTCAAAAACACTTTCAAGTTCTCTTGAGTCATGACCAAGTATTTTTCTAAAACTCCCTTAAGTTGATCTAACAACATTTTCAAAACACTTTACCTTCCAATCTCAAGTCAAAACTTCCAAGACCACAAAGAGTTTTCAACTTCTAAAGGCCTCAAAGTGTCTTAAACTTTTCCAAAAAAAACCCCAAAGTATCTTCAAAACCTTCCAAAGGCCCTAATGCGCCTATTTTCTATCGGGCTCTTGCCCGAACTACGAATGACCTGATTCTCCCCAAATAAGATACGTAAGCAACCTAAAATGGTGCGGTCATAACTTTTATTTCAACTCCAATCTCTTTTCCAAAAATTCCAATCAATTCAATGTTTCTATTTCAAACTCTTTCAAAGACTTCCGTATTTCAAATTTCTTCCAAAACTTGCATCATGCATCATTCATCCGAAAAGTGATGACTAAACCCCATTTTCAAAGTTCTAAAGTGGATATTAGGTGAACAATAGTAACCGGCTATTCTAGTGAGTGAACAAAGGGTGATTAGACTTGTAGGTACCGAAAGGGTGGGGTAGGGTGATGATCTTAGGATATCTTCCCTACACATAACCAACCCCCGAACCATAGGTTTTTGTTTTCGAAAGACCAAAATGGGGTTATTTTCAAAAAGGGCTTAAATCTTTCCAAAGGTTGCCAAACAACCTATTTTCTTAGAAAACTCTCTCTTGAGGGAGTTTTCAAAGTCTTTTTTAAAAACCCTAAGTTTAATCTTCGGATTAGCACTTAGTTTTAGGTGATCTAACTCACCTTAATCAAGTTAGGTGGCGACTCCAAATTGTTTTTCAAAGCCCTTTATTCAAATCAATTTTCAATTCAAACCTAGTTGCATTTGTCCTTCTAGGAGGACGAGTTCTAATGACAGAGTTCCGTACTTTTGGTCTCCGAGCCGAAAGAACCTTAGACACCTAAAAATCGGGGTGCGACAAAATGGTTAACAGAACATGTAAAACCCTAACTTTGTTAGCATCATGCTTAACTTAATAGCATGTTTATGGTACATGATTATCCTTAATCAATATTCTTGTTTAGCATGGTTTAATAAGAGCTTGCATTTACAGGATTATCATGTTTTTAAGCATGATTAGTGAACTTAATTCATGATTAATTAATTTAATTAATCTTCATGCTTAGTTTATGTTAATCATGATTAATTATTATAAGTGTGATTAATTATATTAATCATGTGGATGAAAGGTGGATTAAGGAAGCAAGGAGGTGCTAGGTGGGGGTTTAACCCTAAGACACCTAGGTGTGTGCTTCATGTGTGAGAGGTGTGTATTTCACTAATGTTGCTAGCAAGTGTGTGTGTGTGACATGTGGAATGATAAATATATTTTGTATCTATAATTGTCTTCAAGACAAGGGGAGGAGAGAGAAGAGAGGAGCTTGTGTAGTAGAATTGTTTGGCAAGAAAGAAAGTGAGAGAAAAAGGAGAAAAAGAAGAGGAAAGAAGAGAAGAGGAGAAATTTAAAGGGGAAGCTTGTGATCTCATTGTTGAAGGTGAGAGATCTTATGTTTATGTTTGTTTCATTACATATTTGTTGATTGTGTATGTTAACATATCAATTCATGCCATGAATGTGAGAATTGAAGTGATAGAGGAGAAAAGGGGGTGAGGGCTTTCATGGTGAAAGCCTTGATTCATCTTGGTGAATATGTTTTTAGTTGTCTTTAATCTTACTCCTAGCTTGGTATTGTATTTTGGAGTCTTTGGTGAGCATATGTGAAGTGTTGTGGTGGATTGGAGTGGAGAAACCTTGGGTTAGGAAGCCATTTCGAGCCATATCCAGCATATTTCGCTAAGGTCTCGCTAGTTTCTCGCCCCAGCGAACTTATCCAGTAAGTCTCGCTACCTTCTCGCCCCAGCAAACTTATTTATCCAGTAAGTCTCGCTACCTTCTCGCCCCAGCGAGCTTATCCAATAAGTCTCGCTACCTTCTCGCACCAGCAAACTCTTTCTGATAGCTTTGACACTCTTTAGTAAAATGATCATAACTTTCTCTAGGAAACTCGGATTGATACAACATTTGAAGTTTCGGAAAGTAGATTCATATATCTTCTTAGTGATATAAATTTGGTACTTTAAATCCTTGTAGCTTGTGAGACATTGTAGTTTAAAGTTGACATTACATTGTATTGGGGACAGGTTTAACATCCTATTGAGTTCTAATGCATTATTGGTGTTCTAAATTACATGTTTAAGGTGTATAAGCTATAGTCATGCATTGGTTATGAATTATAACATCTATTTCATCAAGTTTGATATAGTGGTGTTTGGTAGGTTCAGAAGCAGATCAAAACACTCCGGTTCAACCAAAGGAGTGACTCGACTGTGTGTACAAGACAAGTATCAGGTGCGAATATAAGATGATCTTATTCATAATGCATTGAATGTTTTATTGTCTACATTGGTGGTGATTATTGGATTATGCGATGGCATTTGCATACAATACATTTTGTGTACATATCTTACATTACACGGAGGAGGTTTAGTCGATGTGAGATTAACCTAAGGTTTAGCCGATGTGGGGCTAACCTAAAGGGTGTCGATGTGAGACATCCTTAATAACAAGCCATCGATATATTGGGCCAATGTTATCAAAATAGCGTGCACATATATGGTGTATCATACATTGCATCATAAGAGAGATTTTGTTTACTGTTGATGGTGTATTATCTATTGATGATTAATTTAGTGGATGTTTATCATTCTTTCTGTATGAGTTTGATTATCTTATGAGCACGTTGATATATAGCTCACACCCACACAGATTGTTTTGCAGGAAAATGGGAGATGTCATATCCACTGTTAATGTTGAGTTGGAGAGCTTCGAAAAGCTCTTAGCTAAGTTATTAGTCATGTACATTGTTGTACATTGTATTAAAGTCTTGTTAGAGTTTTGTTTATTTTATGGTATTGTAAATATTCATAAGTGTGGATTAAGAGTTCTCTTAATCATGTATGTTAGAGATTATGAAATGGGTTGTATTTATTTAGTATGATGTTATGTATTCCTATAAGATTTCTATGTTTAGGATTATGTTGAGGTTTCGCTTACAGGTAGGTGGCCTATGCAATGACGTTCATCCTAAGACGGCGTTAATGACGCTTGATTAGGAGCAGGCCTGACAGAACATACAAAATTAGGTGCTAAAATTCACCCCAAGTAATAAATTACATACCAACTAAGTTATGCTAGACACTGTAGTGTTGCAATGACTTCAGTTGGAATCTAAGCCAACTAGTTTGAATTCTACCTTAAATAGTACCTATGAGAATTGGACAATTATGCAGAAAATGGTAACCAAAGAAAAATAATTTGTTTTTGGGAGATTAATGATTGTTGACTTGACTTTAAAATAAACTAAATAAAATGGTCTTAGACCCAATTGATCTGATCACCCAATTCACCCGAAATTTCAACTAAAGTTTTGTTACCCAAAACATTTAATTAAATCTTAGAATAATAAAATTAAAATCATAGATTCATACCATCAATTTATGTAATAACTATATCAAAATAAGATTTGTGCATAGAAATTACCAAATATAATAAAAAATCTACGTTTTCTAAAATATTTAGAATTTAATTACCAAGAATTGGAATATTCAAAAGATATACAAGAAAACCCAATTACCTCCATTCAAATCTCAAGAGCCTCGGATGATCTTCACAATTGGTTCCAAGAATAAAATTAGCTACTCATAATATTGAAAAGATATAGTTTGAAAAATAATTTCATTACTAGTAGTATAAAGTATAACAAAATATAAGACTGAAAATAAAAACAAACTAATTACTAAAGAGAATTTCTCTCTCTCAAAACTTCCTAAAAACTTTGTTTTCTCTCTATTCTCTTACAACTTATCTCCTCCCCTTCCCCTCTGCTTTTCTCCTTTTATAGACGGTCGAATGATTTGCTCAATCCTCTTTCTTTCTATTTTTTTTTTTTCTTTTTTTCTTCCTTTTCTTCTTTCTTCACCTGCTCCCTTCTTTTTCTTCTTCTTTTGTTTTTTTGTTGACTTCTTCACCGGCTCCATCTTATCTCCAAGCACACCTGCACCAAACAAATATATAGATATATATATATATATACAATACATAAGCCTATTATATAATATGATTCACTCACTCCACTATACAATATATATATATATATATATATATATATCTATATACATATTATGTATATATGTATATAGATATTTATATTAACAATACACCACACACATTCTGTGTGCCTGCATGCCTTCTTTATTGTTCGGTTTTAACTTCAAATCTGTACAAGATACAAAAATATAAAAGAAAATCAAAATTGCATTAAAATAATAAATAATATATAAATAAATATTAACAATAGCTTACAATTAGGTACTTCGATTGTACGTTTTAGAGTACAATCATTCCTAATCTAGCATGTGGGTGGATGCTATGACAAATGAGATGCAATCCATGGCACGTAATGGAGTATGGGAGCTTGTTGATCTTTCAGTTGGCTATAAGCCCATTGGTTGCAAGTGAGTGTTTAAAACCAAGAAAGACTCTAAGGGGCAGGTTGAGCGTTTTAAGGCTAGATTGGTTGCTCAGGGGTTCACTAAAAAAGAATGTATTGATTATAATGAAACTTTTGCTCCTGTCTTATCTAAAGACTCATTCAGAATTATCATGGCTCTGGTAGCTCATTATGACTTAAAGCTTCATTACATGAATGTCAAGACTGCTTTTCTGAATGGTGGCCTTGATAAGGAGATTTATATGGCACAGCATGAGGGCTTCATGGTAGAGGGATAGGAGCATATGGTGTGCAAACTACAAAAATCCATCTATGGCTTGAAGCATCGCGCATATGGTACTTGAAATTTGATGAGATTGTCACTTCCTTAGATTTTGTAGAGAAAAAGGTTGATCAGTACATGTATCTCAAGGTCAGTGGGAGGAAATTTATTTTTCTTGTTCTTTATGTTGATGATATCCTACCTACAAGCAGTGATTTGAGTTTTTTGCATGAGACTAAGATGTTGTTATACAACAGCTTCGACATGAAGGATTTTGAAGAGACCTCTTTTGTTTTAGGCATTGAGATCATTCATGATAAATCTTGTGGTGTGTTGGGGCTATCTCAAAAAAGATACATAAATCGTATGCTGGAGAGGTTTAATATGCAAGATTGTAGACCTAGGGATGTTCCTGTTACCAAGGGTGACAAATTCAGTAAAAATCAGAGTCCTAAGAATGGCATAGAAGTGAAATCCATGCAGAACATATCATATGCTAAAGCAGTTGACAATCTCATGTATGTGTAGGTATGTACTAGACCGGATATAGCTTTTGTTATGGGTGTTCTTGGGAGATATCTTTCAAACCCTGGAATGGACCATTGGGTAGCTGCAAAGAAAGTGATGAGGTACTTGTAGAAGACGAAAGATTACATGGTTATATACAGAAGAGTTGAGGATCTTAAAGTAGTTAGTTATTCAGATTCAGATTTTACTAGATGTGTGGATGATATGAAGTCTACTTCATGATACATTTTTATGCTTACTAGAGGAGTTATTTCTTGAAAAAGTGTCAAGCAGACTACAGCTTCTTCCACTAGGCATGCTGAGTTCGTAGCTTGTTTTGGAGCTGCTACCCGGACTGTTTGGCTACGAAACTTCATTTCGGAACTTAAAGTGATTAGTTCTATTATTAGACCACTAAGGATTTTTTATGATAATAGTGCAGCTAAGTTTTTCTTCAAGAATAACAAATCATCTGGTGGGTCTAAGCACATTGTGATCAAGTATTTATCAGCTAGAGATTTGATAAGGAAAGGTGATGTCATTATTGAGCACATTAACACAAAACAGATGATGACAGACCCCTTAACTAAGGGACTTAGACCTGTTATTTTTAGTAGCCATGTTTCTAACATGGGTGTTATTGGGTCTTTTGATGTACTTGGTTAGTTGGAATTGTTTTTCTTATATTATGTGACAGTTATTACATGTTGAGACTTTTTCAGTTTATCATTGGTTATTAAAGTTTATAAATAGTTATTGATTGTTTTCATTTGATGCCATTTATCCATGAATATATATATATATATATATATATTCTTGATGTTTTATATGTCATATGTGGATGAATTTATGTTCATGATTCAGATATAAAGAAAAGTCTCAAGTTTCGTGTACTTGAGCATTCAAGGATATGTCTTGCATTTGCACCGTAAAGTTTTCTCGAGATATGTATGCAAGACATATTAGTTTCATTAGAAACTGTTGAAATTTTCTTGCTTATTAAATAGGCATACAGTTAAAGAGAATTTGAGAACTAATGGAGGAGCAACACATTTATGAGATCACTTAAGGAGTGCTATTTCCCACCATACTACAACATTTGATCTATGTCAATAAGGAGATTAGTATTTGTTATCATGAGTGGTCTTACATAGATTGATCGTGTATTGAATGCCTTGATTCGATATTGATTGTCTTGTTAGATCGGATTATTTTAGGTGTTGTCTATTGACTTTACTTGGTTTTTTAAAATGTAGCCACATACAGTTTGCCTTTATTATTTTCAACTCGATAATCATTTTTAAAGTTTTCAAAATTATAACTATAATTAATGTTTGCTCAAGTGGAAAAATGTTAGAATTTTTTATGTTGAGCACACTTATTAATTGATTTTAGTTTTAATAAAAATTGATTAAACCCAAGTTAAGTTGAGACATACAGAATAAGCCCGATAAAAAAGTGATCCATATGGATTGAACTTGTGTGCACCTGTAGATTATTTTATGTGGTTGGATAGTTAGTGTTGGCTTACAAAACCTATTTGGGAGTCCTTTATGGGAGGGCCAATTAAGGTTCAATATATAAAGACTAAGTTGCCTCTCTTCCCAAGATGGATAGTATTCTACCCATTGAGATCCGTCTTAAGGAGCTTGGAGACAGAGAAGAAGATGTATAGCCAACCTAGAGTTTGATTACCGGATTGAAGATCATTTCTCTTTGTATTCAAAATCATGGACTAAGCGGAAACTCTTCTACACGCTCGAATACACGTATTGATGTTCATATATTTATATACATATTTATTGTGAATATTACAACAAGAAGTAACAAAAAAAAAAAAAAAAAGCTCTCTCTAATTTACTTCTCTTTCCTTGTGCATTCCAAATAAGGAGAGATGCTATCAAATTTCCTTCTCTTCTTTTCTCTTCTTCTTAATATGTTGCTTCAAGTAGCTACATGCTATTTTACAAAGAGTACATTGTAACCAGCTTTTATTCAATGAAGTTCGACTAAAGCAATGGTAGATGAACAAAGAGTAATGTTATATATAGTCACATTTCTTCCCCGATTTTCTCACTCTAAAACATAAGATAATGGAATCTACCTCATTTTCTCTCTCTAAAACACAAGATAGTGAAGTCCACATTAATAAATATATGTTAGATCCACTTACTTGTATATAAAAATGAAAAAATACAATGAAAATAAAACTATGTGTAATATGCCCCATGAAAAAAACTTCAGAACTTTTCAAATTCACTAGCTCACACAACCTTCTAATTATAGTGCAAATTAACCTCACTCGCGCCTGGGGGGAAAGGAAAATTGAATGTGATGTCTACTATAATACTATTAGGGGAACTTTCTTGTAGCAAAAAGAGGAGCAAGAGAAAAACAAGGCAAAGCTTTGATGTTGAAAAGAGTCCAATAATAAAGTTAGCCCTTTCTTTGTGCGGAGGGAAACAATGACATGTGAAGGTGCATTTGCTTCAATGGTTTGCTCCAAAACCTTGCTTTAAGCAACCTAGAAAAAAAGGGTAAATCAGCTTTGGGGTCTACTTGAGAGAGAGACTTAGGGATTGCGGTTTTTTTACAATTTTGCCCTTCTATTTAAATGAGATATTATTTTCTTTCATGGAAAATTAATTTGGCTTCAGGGATACTTCATTCTTTGGACTCCCAAGCTTTTAATTTGTACACATAAAACTTTGTGATTTTACTTTTATTGCAATGTGAATCCTCAGTCCAACTCTGTTAAAAAAAAATAAAATAAAATAACAACAACAACAAAGACGGAAAAAAGAGAAAAGAGAAATAGACAAACACCCAAAATAGATCCATAAACTCATGGATTGCACAACTTTAATTGGGTAAACCAGCAAACCGATGGGTTTTTCACTTTGAAAACGCCACCATGAGATAGAGAGAGAGAGAGATTAATTTGAAAGTTTTATACATTTACATACGGATAAATTTATCCTTTTTTTGGCATTGTGAATCCTCGGTCAAAGTTTGTTAAAAAAATGGATGAAAAAAGTAAGTGGAAAGGCATAAAAGTAAATTTACTTATTACACATATGTAAATGTATAAACATTAAAATTAATCTTGAACATGTTACAAAATTTTATGTGCGCAATCAAATTAAAAGTATAAAGAGTCTAAAGATTGATCTAATGGATATGGAATAGATTTGGTGGCATCTTGTACTTAGATTCTTGTAATGTCTCTATACTACAGTGATAAGGATTCATCAGCTCAGCAAAATTAAAAAGACAAGGATTCATCAATGGTGGGATTCCAACTGTAAGTGGAAAATGGAAAGATGGGAATATGAATACCAACTAGAATATGCCCACATTTTCTTCAGGAAACAAAAAAGGTTCATTGCTCTTAAGCAAAAGTGTGCAGTGCAGGTAATCTGTCTGGTTGTGATATGTCGTCGTGCGTTTCGACCCACTTAAAGTGTCCTGGAAACAATTGGAGCCACTCAATGCCCCCACAACCATTTACTCCCACAAAAATAGGAGAGAGAGAATCTTTGAAGTTAAATTAGGAGTAACTACAAAAACTTTCTCTAAACTATGGTATCAATATACCCTTAAACTCTAGAACGTGTCCCTTTGACTTTTTAAACTATCAATTTATATAAATTAAACACATTTTGTTAACATTATATTAGTAACTTATTAGAAAAGTAGATGAAAAATGTCATGTGATTTGCACGTATTTGTAAAAATATGATTTTATACCTAAATTGATCTTCTTTTTTTATAATTATTGTCTAATAACTTAAATGTCCATTTGATTGCCCCTATATTTTCACATCATTCAAAAGAGTATTTCAGTTATTAGATAATTATTATTATAAGAGAAGATAAATTTAGATATAAAATCATACTTTTATGAATACGTGCAAATTACATAATAATTTTTTATTCAATTTTCTAACGGATTGCTAATAAAAGACGTTGATTGATATAAATTAATAGTTCGATGAGTCAATACGTCACATTTTAGAATCTAAAAGAGCTTATTAATACTATATCGTTTTGAAAGTTATGAGATTGGGAGAGCTATTAAATCTCCCAATCATCCAAAGAAATTGCACCATTCGGGGATAGTTCAAGGAATTTTTGTAATTACCCCATTAAACTATAACAGTGGAAGTTCAAGCCTCCCCAAAGGTAGTTTAGGGCGTAAAGGGGAAAGAGTTTAATTTTGATACACTGTTAGTGTAAAAAAATTTTACACAAGCATTCATCCGAAAGGCAACATTTGTCCTTCAGAATTTAAGTACAACATAAGCATGCAATGTTCATGGACACATGTTATATTTTAATGCATACTTGTGTAAAAAATATTTACACTGACAGTGCATCAAAATTAAACTCAAGGGGAAAATATTAAAGTTCTCACAATATTGGAAAGTTACTGAGATTGGGAGAGCTATTAAATCTCCCAATCATCCAAAGAAATTGCACCATTCGGGGATTCCAATCTACACCAGGATACAAAAAAAGTATAAACCAAACTTCTCAACGAAGGTTACAGAATAAATAAAAACACAACCATTAGGGTGGCCCGGTGGTTGGCTAAAGCTGCATAAGGTTTATCCGGTTTGTATGAGTGGTGGCTCTGCCCAGATTGAAAGAGTAGTTTGTCAAAATATCGAACACGTGTAGCAAAAAAAAATAATAATAAATAAATAAAAGCTCATAGCTCATTTTGGACCAAAAATAGGAAACTAGTCCTCCCCAGCACCACCCAAATAAGAACAATAAGATATACCACACACACACACCCAAAAAGAGAAGAAAAAAATAGCCGCCACCACCAACCACCACATAAAAAAGAAAAAAGAGAAAGATAAAAGATGAAATGGAAAAAGGATATCCCATGAAACCACACACCATGAGTTTCAAAGTCACAAAGATTTCACCACCTAAAAAAATATAAGAAAAAGAAAAAACTCACAAAGTAGTAATAAGAGAGTCCTAGTTAGCATGGCAGTAATTTAGACACATTTTATTCATGTAACCAGAGAAGTATAAGCGGGTGATGGCATTTTCACCAACTGAAGTGAGCATAAGACAAC
The DNA here is from genome assembly GCA_033060915.1 of Euryodendron excelsum. Lineage (NCBI taxonomy): Eukaryota > Viridiplantae > Streptophyta > Magnoliopsida > Ericales > Pentaphylacaceae > Euryodendron > Euryodendron excelsum. Next base: position 69,072,190 of record CM065377.1, on the reverse strand, counting down.
TTAAGAAAACTAGGATGCAGATACAGAGAGTGAGAGAGGACATGGCACTACATATGCAGGCATGTATGTATCGACATATGTATGCATGTCATACCAATATATACATGAACCCAAAAGCATTAAAATAGTTTTTGCCTGATTATGAGAAAACAATCATATTATACCAAATTATATCTAAGTATATTTATTCTACAATTTCAAAATATAAAAGGACTAGATTGTAGAGACAATGTGGTATTATGTGCACATAGTGGCTGCTCTAATGTATAAGGACATTACTATTGCTTCATGCAATGGTAAAAGCTCAGGCTGCCGACCAGGAGAACACGAGTTCGATTCAGAGAAAAGTGAGGATTCTATTGCCTGGACATGGAGTTGGGACCAAATTCAACATGATTTACCTTCAATACTTCTTAAGGAGATAAACATTGGCCAAGTATTTAAAACAGTTATTATGTTTTTAATAACAATCATAATTTGACACTGTAGTAAAGATGCAGCATCCCATTGTTCAAGTGATTGTGTCCCTAAACATTCGAGAAGCATTGGATGCATCTAGGCATTCAAAACTTTATTTTAAATTAGGACAAACTACAATAATGGTCCCTATGGTTTACTCTGAGTTTCAATTTGGTCCCTACAGTTCTAATTGCAAAAAAATTACTCTTTAATTTTTAAAAATATCCAAAAGTAGTCCAATTCATAACGACTCCTGTTAAACTAGACGGAAAAGTAGTCCATTTTCTGATGACACCACACCAAACCCATCTTCCATGCGATCGAATTGCACAACCCAGATTCTCTCTCAATCGAATTCCACAACCTATGTTCTCTCTCTTTGGCAGGTATTGACTGGAGAACTGGACCGGCTAGCCAGGACCGAAAGAGCCTGCTGTTGTGGACGAAGAAGTGCGTGCTTCTATAGCATTATATAGTGGGTGGAATTTTCTTATCTAACCGAGCGATAGGGCTCCGTAAAGTTGATCATTACGAATGTTACGATTCATTCGATTGGGAGGTTCAATGCCTTTCGAAAGCCTCCTCCTCATTTAGATTCCTGCTCCTGCATCGGGAGTTAGAGTCTCAGTCCGTCCCTGTATTACTTGAAAGGAAGTCTTATTGGACCCCTTCGGGATTTCATTCTTCTTGGTGGCTACCCCCTCTTAGTTTTGAGTAGGCGTTTGGGACCGGGGATTCTACTGAAGAAAGGGAAAGAATAACGATTTTGACTCCAGTCTCCTTCGGCCACCACATTGTTTTGACCAATCCTGGTCTAGGTCTTCTTTTCTGGATTGCCTCCGCGGGGAAGCCCATTCAGTTCTGATAGCAACCGTCCCTGTCCCATTCATAACAAAACACCACTAAACCATACATCTTTGCTAAGCATCCTAAACAAAAATGACTCCTTCCTATTAATACCTATGGGATCCCAAAAAACTAATAGGTATTTCTCTCTCTAAAATCACCAATCGTGACTAATTAGTCCTAATACGAAGTTTAGATTCTCGACGAGAAGCAGAAAGGAAAGAAACCATACTCAATATACATACATTGTATGTATATTTCTGTGTATGTGTGCTTCAATAGACAAAGTGGCAGCTTGCTAAAGGTATTGCTCTGGCCTCCTCTGACCATTAATTATAATTATCATTTATTATGTAAACAAAATATATAGAATACGTATATCTATATCTATCTATATATATAATTCATTCCAAATTATTAAAAAAAAAAAGTAAAAAATATAGTTGAAGATAGAGAAGGGGAGAGGGATAGAACAATAGAGAGAGTGAGAGAGGGGAAGAGATAAGGATAAGGGAAGAGAAGGGGGAAGAGGATAAAGGAAAAAGGCAATAGGATAATTCGGCCAGTGCAGATGCAGGTCGTCCCGGCGCTGAATGGGAAAATAGAGGAGTTGGTGATGGAGGAGAAAACAGAGGAGACAGGAAGAAATAAACAGTGAAGTTACAAACATGCCCCTCACGTGCACTACACGTGATAATTTTTCGTCCAGTTTAGCAACGGTAGCTATGAATTGGACTGATTTTGCATATTTTATAAAATTAAAGGTTAATTTTGTTACAATTAGAACTGTGAGGACCAAATTGAAGATGAAAGTAAACTACAAGGACCATTAGTGTAATTCGCCCTTCAAATTATGTATACTTTTACGAAGTATCAGACATGGAGTACCAAGGAGGTATCAATGTCTAAAACTTATATGACTCCTTTCTAGAAGTATCCGAGCTTCTTAGTCTTACAAATTAAGTCCACAGAAAACACATCAGCTAGAGTAATTTAAGGGGCAATTGTACTTAGAATTGTAATGCAAATATCAATGGAGAGTGGTTTGCATGGTATTCAAACCATGTTGCTTACAAAACAAGAGAGAAATCAACTTATCATTAAGTCATATACAATGAAGGAGACTGGGAGGGAGCACCTTCTTTCCAACCCATTTTAGACAGAAGTTTGTGCCCAACATTGTCGGACTGGATTTTTGCCCTTTCTGCAGAGTCTTTGGCGGCTTTCTGTGCGGCTGCATCATTACAGCTAGCCAAGAACTTCTCAAGCTCTTCTGGTGGGATGTAATCACCCATGTGATGACCTTTTGTTACAGGACCTGCGATGATAGCAAAAAATGAATGTGATGCATTGAGCAAGGCCGACATATACATTGAGTAGAATCTTTCAGAGAAGCAATCAGCAGACCAGAAAGGCATGAACACCAACATGCTTTCTAGAAACACAAGACAAATCTGATTCCTTTCAGTATAGAGATATGAACTTTGAAGGGAAGCAGGTGGAGGCAGTTCATCTTTAGACTGTTAAGGCTGTCTCCTCCTCTCCTCCTGGGCTGCATTCTTCATGTAAAACTCCATCACCGCTATAGGATCTGCACCAGCAGGGGCACTAGATTCGTCTGCAGGTAAAGAACACAAATATATAATCTCCATGACCTATTAGACAATGAAAGCCATGTGATTTAAATGGTCTCCCTAACAAATGGGCTAATGATTTGCAAGATAAAAATATACTTTCATGAGATGCTCATGAGTCATGACATACCAATTACAGATCGATATGCCCTTCACATAAGAAACTAAAGTCTAAACCTTCACATTGGACAGTATCTTAAAGGTAGGGTTAAATGTGCTTCTAGCAAGCTAAAGGGTACTGTCATCCAGTCTCAGGTCTGTTATCCTTTGCAGCATGGTAACTCATGGAGCTGATTTTCTCACATAATAGAGATAGATGCTGCCTTTCCAAGCAGCTGGATTATACCGTTCTTTTTAAGACTATACTATAGGTAGTGGCGGACCAAGGATTTCAATTGAGGGGGGCCAAGAAATTTTTTTTTTTTTTTGGTTGAAAGGAGGGTTAAGAAAATTTTTTTTTTTTTTTTTTGAAGGATCAATACACTATATATGATTCTAAATATCCAAAAATCTATAATGGTGAAGTGAAATTTAAAAAATTTGGAGGGGTGAGGGGGCAATACACTATTTATATTCTAAATATTCAAAAATCTATAGGAGATAAAAGAAAATTTCTAAACTTTGGGGGGAGCGTGGCCCTGCCCGCCCCCCTCTGTCCGCCTCTGACTACAGGTATAACACAATAACATCCAAAATAGAACTAAAACATTAACCCAAAAAAAAGTAGTTTCCGATCTACTTCTCTTACTTTTGCAAGACAACATTATTTCATTTAATTTCAAGAAGTGATATACTTGTTTTGAGCATTGTCTTAGCGTTGACACTTAGAAAAAATAGATTAAGATGGTTGGCCATGCACAACAAAGACCAATGACTTCATCGATCAAGAAGAGTGACACCATCCACATTGAGAATAATGCTAGGGATGAGCAAGATTGAAATTAACATGGGTTAAGATAATAAGAAAAGACGTGCTAAGTGTACGGTTTAACTAAAATCATGGCCCTTGTCAAGGGGAATGGCAAACCAGGATTCATGTAGCAGACCCAAGTAATTGGGACAAGACTCTGTTTTTATTTGTTAGACGATCATTACATGTAATCTGCCATATATAAATCCACACACCAGATATAAATGACCTTCAAATTTAAGGCAAAAGGTCAAATCTGTGTTTTTCTAACCCAAAATTATTTGACAGAAAACTATGCTTGTGATGCATTATTGTGTCTCAACTGCTATCAAGGTGAGTTGAGATCGCTGATGAAGACTTTAACTGAACAGTACCCAATCTATAAAATTCAAAATGTTAGAAGAAAAATGATGAATAACCGATATGAGGAAAAAAAAAAAAGGCTCTACCGTAAACAGAACTTCCTGCTGATGCAGTTTTTGAATTGACATCATTAGAAGCTCTAATATCCTCACTAGAGCCATATAAAGCCAAAGCACGAATCTGATAGTTCAAAGACTGCTGAAATGACCTTTGAGAACCACTCCTTGGACTAGGAGCTGCAGTATTTGTACTACCTACAAAGACAGTGCCCATGATCAAAACTTACTGTGAAATTGGAAATTCAGAATGATTATTCCAAAAAATAAATTAAAAATTACGCTCAAATGAAAGTCAAATTTGTGACAAGCAAATAAACAGCCAAACCAAGGCGGCGAAGCTAATTCCTCTCTTAGAATGATGCTCGGTTATAGAGAGGTAACACATTGGCATTGCCATGAGATTGTAAGGTCCTATCATTTTCTAATAGATTTACAATCGAATGAGTTCAAGGCCACAAAAAATAGACAAATACTGATGGAAACCAGGCAATTCACTAGAATGCAACTTCAATTAAATCTAACTTCAATCAAACAAAGAAGTGACGGACGCAGCACTATTTGTGCACCACTTCTACTTTAACAAAGAGCTTTGATTATCATAATCCACTGCTTGACTGGGTACAGATCTTTTCCCCATTAGCAAAGAGCCAAGTATTTTCTAGCAGGGTACAAGAATCCACTGCTTGACAAGCAAGCTTACAAGCTCACAAGTGGCTCTGATCATCATAATTGTGAAGCATAAACAAGTATAAACAATATGGACTAGGGGATAACAATGACTAATATTGATATTGGTCAATTTCCACAAACTGTTTCATACTTTTCAGATCTTAACTCTTAAGAAATGAAGACTCAAACTTATATTAGCCAGGGCCCAGGGAATTGAGTCGAATTTCCCACTTTCTAGGAAACCAAAATAACAATTTTTATGGGTTTCTAAGTAATTTATTGTTCAATCAATCCAAGCTTCACTGGATTCATATCTTCTGATTAACAACACAGGCACTAAATCAAATCCTTAAATCACTTAAACATAAAAGCCAACAATCATCGAATTCACTGCAACACAAGCGCACATTCAATCAGGAACCCTAAATTTATTTTTTAAGAATGATCAAAAACAAGAATATTAACCCAAAATAATGATAAATCTGTGGCTCCTTTACCTGACTATGGTTTGGATTATCAAATATTCAATCTCAGATCGCTGACCTTCTTTCTATTTTTTATCTATTAGTGACGACATGTACCTATTGGAGATTGCACTGACCGCGAGGAGCAATGATCCAAGGTGACCATTACACTATATCATTACGTTTGTTTACGGTTTATTTACAGCCTGTTTCTAACTTGAGAAAGGAAGGGAAGGGTAGTGAAAAAAAAATTGATTATTTGTTTTTTTTTGTTTGATTTTATTAAAATAATGGAGAGAAAGGAAGAGAGAAAAAGAGATAGATTGATTTAAAAAAAATTCTTTTTCTTTCATTTTTTTTTCTCTTTTCTCCCTGAAGTTCCAAACAGACTTTTATGTCATGTGGAAGAGAAATAACACTTTTTAAAAAATAATGGACATAACTGCAGCTATATAGTAGGTTTTTAAATTTAAAATTCTCACCGTGTTAGAATTTGAATTCAATGTTATGTCTCGTAAGTATAATACTGGGAGGCCTTTCTATAGGAGTAATGGTCTGATGATTGAGGTGATTGCAAACTGGACCTGACATTGGATCTACCACAAAAAACAAATAGTTCAGTTATAGATGTAATAGATATAGGTATTTGAAACTTTTCAGATTTACATTTCTTGCTGTATAACACACAATAATTTTTCTTCATTTCTTTTAGAACTTGAGGGGAAAAAGAGAAATGAAGTAAAATAAAAATTTGCTTTCTTTACAATTTCTAATCTAGGAGGGAAGAGGAAGATAGGGGAAAAAAATAAGGGAAAGTTATTTTTTCACACTTTTATTTACTTGCCTTCTTCCTTTTTAATAGTTATTGTATTATTTTTCTTCCTTTTTTTATTGTGAAGAAGTGATTTTTCCTTTCACTTTCTTTTTCTATTTATTTGTCAAAACAAACTAACGAACGAAATTACTTTCTTTACAAAGTCTGTCTCACTTCGTTGCTCTACCCCTTTCTTTTTTTCCTTTTTTTTCTACTACATGATGTGTAGGCCTTTCTTTATCCCTTTCACAAGTTCTAAAAAGGCTCCTACCGCATGTTTGGAACTTATGAAAGGGAAGGAAAGTGAAAAAGAAATGGAAAGAAAAATATTTTTCTTCTTTTATTTGATTTTATAAAGAAAATGAAAAAAAAAATAAAGAGAAAACCTTGTAGGTTTGAAATACAAAATAAAGAGAAAAGAAAAAAGAGAAAAATAGATTATTCCCTTTCCCCTCGCTTTTCTCTCTTTCTCTCCCTTCCTCTCTCTTTTCCCGCTCTTTCACTTCCTTGTCTCTTTAAGGTAGAATTAAATAGGAAAAGAAAACAATATAATTATTTTTCCTTCTTTTTTCTCCCTTCCATAATTTTCAATTTGTTGGGTAAAACACTCCACACCTATAAATCCAAATAAAAAAGTTAATTGGGATTTGAGATTTTATTGTATCACAATCAAGAAGTAAAAAGTACTATCTTACCTAGATGGCCGATGGTAATTTTTGAGTTTGCTGGAAGATCAAATGTACAAGTTTACAAGTAAATAATGTGGTGAAAAATTCATTGCTAAATAATGATAGTGCTAGAGAACCTAAAGAGAAATTCATACGGTAAAATAACCAACTTAAGCTAATTTTTTTTCTCCTATATCTTTCCAATTCTTTTCAATAGAGTCAATTTACATTCCAGTTGGTTTTTACTAACATAATATAAAATTTGAAATTATTTTATTCTTGCGAGTTGGTCCCTTTTTAAAATAAAGGAAAAAAAATAAAACATGGTTCAAACTTATCAAGAAAGTTAAAACAGAACTATTTCTTCCTATGTTAAAAAAATAACCAATTACTTAGCATAGTATATAATCAAACTTGTAAATAGATTCAATTTATCCAAACTCACATAATTTATTGAGAAATGTAGACCCAATTCTCAGATCAACATAGTCTTTCTTTTTACTTTTGATAAAAATTTCACTCATATAAAATATAAAATAACACTTGTAAATTAATATATTACGTAAATAACTTAAAATGTGGCGCACATTACGCGTGTACACTTTATTATACCATACCAGTTGCATTTTTATCTACTTAAAATTTTAAATATCGACTTCTCTCTTAACCACTTTCTAAATCTTGGTTATTCACAGTTTTACTAACCAAGTAGAGGTGGACATTGTGAGAGCCGGGTTGGGTGTATACAAAAAAAAATTCTATTAGGCTCAAAATCAAATCTCAAACTCACTCAATTAAAAAAATTACATTCCATAAGCCCCCTTTTTAACATAAATTTTATTTAATATATAATTTTTTTATAAATAATATTAAATAACATAAATTTAATAAAATATAAATATATATAATATTAAAATATAAAATATATATTATTTTATATATATTTGAATCGGGCCGGGCGTCAAAAGACAATTTTCAAATTTGTCCATTAATCGGGCCTAAAAAAAATTTTCAAGCAGGCCGGCTCTTGGCCCATAACCACACCTACTAAAAAGGGACTTAGATGTGATTTTTGAAATGACAATGGACCTCCCTGTAATTCTTAGATACCTCAGTGGGGTTTACAGTAATTTACCCTTTGCAATAAAGGACCTGATATATAGCAGAAATGCAAAAAAGAGCACTCTTGAATCCTGATCCTCTGCTCTGCTCTGCTCATCCAACCCAGCAGCGGAGAGCGGGGCGGCTTTGAATGGACTCATCAACTGGTCTGAAAACCCTAAATGTTATAATCGCCCCCTTCCATTTCCGCTCCACAGCTTCTCTGTTCCGCCCACTTCACTTTGCCCAAGTCAAGAGGAACCTAAATTTTTCTCTCTCCTCACCTCCACGCTTCTCTCCACTCTGCTCTCTCTGTACTCCCACTCTCTCTATCTCTTTCTATATATATATATATATATATGTCATGAGGAATTATGTAATCAGTCAACTGTTTTAACCTATGGTATCTACTCGGATTTTGTAGCTGAAACTGAAAGAGGCAATGGGAGTTGTTTGCCTAATGGCGTCGGCGAGGTATTCAGCGAAACCACGCAGAACAAGCTTCTTCAAGTGGTATTAGTTTCCCCTCAGGTACTACGTAACCCATAAGTATACAGCTCTTGAAAATTTTTTATTCATGTTTTTCGGTTCCCTTATAGACTTCAGACTGTGAAGGTTATTTTGCTTATAATTAGTTAATGGATTCTCATATGCTAGATGTTTGCAGCACTTTTTCTTACACTCTATTTGGTTTCCGGGAAAAGGGAAGGAAAAAGGAGATGGAAAATTTGAGATGTTGGGGTTTTCGGGTTTTTGTACTTTCTCAGTAACCAAATGGAGAACTAAGCTCAACCTAACCCCTTAACCAATGGATGCTATCTGCTAAACCCAGCCCCAGTCTAAGTAAGTTAAGGGGCTTTGGCTCCAGGCTCCAACTCGAGCTTTGGCTCCAAGCTCCAACTCGAGCTTTGGCTCCAGGCTCCAACTCGATCTTGCGGTAGACTGCCCTCCTACGGGATATTTGGCAACTCGCTCGTGGAGCATAATATCCAAAATTCCTCTTGTACGTGCTGCACTTCTTGAGAAAAAAAGTTGTCTTGGTATTGGATCCCTTTTTTTGTTATTATGAACATGAATTAGATTCTATTTGTCTTATTTGTTCTTAAAATAAATCCCCCACCCAAACCATTCGTAAGACTGCCAAGCCCTCTCAAATGAATTCTACTATAGAAGCTTTCAAGATGAACTATAAAACTATCTTAAAAGTGAATATGACTTAATGTTGTAACAAGCCAGAACTGTCAAGATGAATCATGGCTTGTGTGAAGGACCCCTCTCTGTAAAGTAAACTCCTCAGAAGCTCTCTTCACTATAATCAAGTTTAGGTTTGGATAATGGCCAACATTCCTAGCCAAAAAAATCAGAAGGTCAATGACCTGCCTGATTTGATCTCAGATCACTGGCTAGTAAGCTCTTAAGGTAAGAAAATTTAATTTAATTTCAGGATGATCTACTTGTGCCAGACATTTGATACAGGTTTCTGTATCAATTATGCATTGATTTTCAATTATGTGGCAGTTTTTTCCGTACGCATGCTATTTGTTCTGGACGACACTTGTTTGTCTACTTGTTAAAATGGGAAGAAAAAGGTTGAGCAGACTGCCCAACATGCTCAAATGAAATATATCTAGTAATTGCACGGGTGGGCGTGTTGTTAAAGTTGACTTGCCTGCCATGGATGTCTTGGTGGCATGCAACCATTACTCTTGCTATTTTCAATTCACAGAGCATATTAACATTCATAAAGAATTCATGACTCAAACAGCAAGAGTCTGTTTATTCTTCTAAATCTTTCGTATGCACTGGTCTGATCATTGTACCAATCTGGTGAAAACTGACGATAATGACGATCGCAAGCTGTCATGGGTTGTTGTCTTGCTGGTTACCTACTAGGCTACTACAATGACAATATTGAGAAGGCACTTTGTGGATTGCCCATGTACATTAACTCGACTCTTGCAGTATCTTCTTTTAAGATCGAAATGCTCGTGGTGTTTCTACCACGTCCCTCCCTTTTCTCCTCTTTGTTCAAAACAAAATTTGTTGGGGGTTTTTTTTTTTGGTGTGTCCCAGTACTCATGGTGACTTCAAAATTACATGTTTCTATGTTTTTCTCTTGGGTTGCAGACAACCTCAATATCTCAAGGCTGGCTCTGAGAATTCTCTTGTCCTTGGCAGATTCCTGGTAATACTGGATGCATTGCCAGAACTTGTGCGGCATCAGCTATTGGACTACACTTAGTTGGGGTAGATATAACACCTGTCATCTGAATTTCTACTTATGTGACGTCGTGCCTGATCTTTAAATAGAATGATGATACATAAAATTTTAGCTTTTGCTCATCAGCTCAAGAACTGCTGCTAACTTGGCTATTTAAACATTTGTTCTTTCTTCAGCCATTAGGTTTTCAGGTGGATGATGCTAAACTAAAACGGGCAGGATTGGATTATTGGCCGTATCCATAAAATATTTTTGTGCTATTGGTTTCTTCCATAAACTTGAGAAGTGTAGTTCCTCGCTGTCATGTTTTAATTCTGCAAACAAATAATGTGGGGAAAAAAAGCCTCAAGCATTGCTTGTTCAAATTTGATAAAATTACTTGTTGCAAGAATTGACATTCTGAATTAGATATGTAGTTGTCAAAGTGCATGATTCATGGACAGATTTCCGGAATTATTTCAATCAACAGGTTCTTCTTTTTATTTAATGGTTGAAGGCCACCTCTCCCTCTCTCTCTCTCTCTCTCTCTCTCTCACTTGCTAGATATATTTTCTGTCCTTTACAGGATGGGGAAAAACGGCTGTTGGCATTTACTAAGAGAGGAACATCTATTCATTCAGTAGGTGTCCTGTGCTTTTTATCTTCACGTTTTGTTCTGGCTTTTTATTCTGATTTCGAACTGTAACTAAAACATCAGTAATGACAGCATTTTTATGCCTCTTGATATTTTGGGTAAACTTTGTAGCTCTTCCAAGAGGACTCGCATATAAAAGATAGAAATAAAAAAAAAATACTTGGTTAATATGAACCTAGAGAAGTTTGGTAAGTGGGCCTTCCATTTGATTATTCTCTCGTTGGCATAGGAAGACATCATCCTGGTCACTTTTTCATTTGTTTCTCTTCAATTTCATCGAATATAAGAACAAAAGTTGGATTACATGATCATAATATACTCATACTGTACTGCAGTAGGATTTACGGTTCAAAACAGCCATATATGGTACTGTTATTGGTTGGGGTTACCTGACTTTGTGCTAGATGACTGCTTGATGCATCTTCATGATTCTGTAACCTTTATCACTTATCAGTTTTGACTCAACAAAGCAGAAAAAGAGAAATTAAGTTGGGTTTGAGGGGAGGGAGCTTAAGAGAGCAAAAAATGGCAGACTATCCTTGCTTATGTAAAAAAAGAAAAAGAAAGCAAAAGTGATACTCAGAGTTACCTAAACACCTGTGTTCATCTTAGCTGTTACTCTCTTTGCTAGTCTCACTATCTTAGATCATTCCTCTCTGGAATTGTTCATGTGAAGAACACTTATTCACACGACCCTTTCCAGTGGGAGCATTGCCACTTATGCAAAATATTTATAAGTAATGACTGACTTTTCAACATCTTTAATTTTTCCCCTCTCATTCTTTTTCCTTTTTGGAGGAAATTGACTAGGAGCTCTTATGATCTTTCCCCCATGACTTCCAAGCTATGCTCACCAAGCCACATGTCTCTGTCATCCTCTTGATTCTTTTATGGACATCTTGCTATCCTTCAGGTGCCATGAGGCCCAAAACACTGTTTCCTGCTTTTCATAGTTTCCTTTTCCTAGGCTTCAATTTTTCCTTTTTTTATGTGATTATTCACATAGCTTGCTGCTTCTATTATCATATTGCCACATGTTAGGGGACAGATGTACCTATAAACCTCATGTATGGATAATGTAGTTTTTTTTTTTTTAAACTTTCCATGTTTTGCCTCCATATGATAGGCCTTCTTGATCTGGTTGAGCATTTACATATCCATGAATGTCACTTAGAACCACATAATTAAAAGAAATGTAGAGTATAATTTTGTTAATAGATTATGGGAAATAAATTGTTACTTGATTTGAGATTAGTAAATGAAGAGGATATTTTAGTTAATCCACCTGCTTTCTCGTTGGGTTGTCAATCGAAAAGAGAAAAAGGTAAAAGGAGAAAGGTTTTTCATACTTTCTCTTCATATAAAAATCCTCATTCAAGATGACAGCATCCATAAAGAAACAAAAGCTATCTAATTGGACAAAGGTAAAGGAACTAAACGTTTTCTTCTCTATCCTTTATTTCACTATCCGTCCTCAAACCAACAAAATTTGAATGATTGACCTCAAGCCTTTTTACCACTTTGGATGTCTCTAATGGTGGATTTTGTTTATGTGTCGGCTGGCCTCTGTAATAATTGTTCGATGTTTGTGGCATTGGTGGAAGTTTTGTAAATTTAGGAAGCCTTCAAGATGTGCTCCCATCTTCCATGAGTCTTATGTTTACATCATTTAGAAGCTTCAAGTCCTCGATTCATCAATTAGCGCACCCCAACAAAAAATAATATAATGAAAATAAAAATAAAAACAATAAAATAAGAGTAAAGAGAGAAGGAATAAACTTAAGATATTTCCTAATTCATATCAGTATTTTACTATATATTGTTACCGGCCCTGCAAATGGGTGTTCTCTGCTTCCTCATTGTTAACTTAATGTAATCAGAATAGCTATACTTGAATTCTATTCATGCAGGATTTTTCCTACAGAAGAGGTGATTGGCTTATATTTGGCTCAGAAACTTCCGGGCTACCACCTGAAGTCCTGCTTGACTGCAAGAGTGAAGCATTTGGTGGGGGTACCATTCGGATTCCAATGGTTGAAACTTACGTTAGGTGTCTGAATCTATCTGTGAGTGTCGGCATTGCTTTATATGAAGCTTCTAGACAGCTAAACTATGAGCAGCTACAATGTCCCTCTGAAACTTGTATGGATGGTGATAAATCATTTGTTGTTGAAGATATTTTTGCTTAATTCCATAGCACTAAAATCGTTTCATCTGAAAAACTTGAAAAGCAGGGAACTAAATTTTGAGACTGAATATGGATTTTCACATTATTTGAATGAATATTTGTTGCCCTCGTCAATGGAGTATGACACACTCTTTTGGGGTGGTGATGGTAGTATCTGGTCTTGCTGGGGGTTTGATTAAAGGAATAATCTGATAGTCTGTTCTATTCAGTTATTGGACTGATTTTTAAGAGAAAATCATGATATGGAACTGTTGATTTGATTGTTTTTAGAATTTTTTTTCATTGAAGACTTGCTGAGCACCTAGTAAAATGTCACTTGTTAGGGTAAAAAGCCTGGCTTCCTCCTATTCCAGTGTAGAAGTTCCAAAGCCATGAATTCGATTTTGAGAGGCCTGCTTATGGGATTATTGCTCCCTTTGGTTCTGTTTGTTAATATATCAGTTGAAGGAAGGAAAATGAAAATGCAAAGGAAATATTTTTTCTTTTCTTGGTAGCCGTGAAAATGAAGAAGGAAATGTGATGGGAAAAAAAAATGAGAGAACTTCTTACCAGTGCAATATTACTCCCTGTTTTTCTACTCTTGGTTTATTACCATTTCTTGAAATCGGTTAAAACTTTTATTTGTTTAGCTTTTGGGGAGGGTATAAAGTAAATTGTTTTCTTCTTTTCATTTTCCCTTTCCCTAACCATGTTTAACAAGGGAAATATTTTTTGGGAAATTAAACATCAAAATGGATTTTTTTGTGTTTTTGGAAAATGCCTATTCATTTACTTCTTACTTTCTTTCCCAACCAAACGAAAAAAGGGCATTGAATTGATTTCCCCAAGAAAACATTTTGCTTAAGAATCTCTTGGGTGGTAGAAAATGGTAATGCTGTTTAGATCTTAGATTTTACCATAGAAAAATGAAAAGGAAGAAGATTCACTCATGTTAATTGGGCCTAAATGGTTGAACTCAATATTGAACTTGTATGGGCCTCGTTCATGCCAGTATAATGCCTTCCAGGTTTATCTGTTGGCCCTACGAGAATCTGGGGCACGGCCACCCCTTTAGAGATAAGCATGGAGTAATGTTCATATGGTGCTCCAAGAGCATTGAAGGCCATTTGGTAGAATTTTTTGTCAAGTTTTTTTGGGTTAATCTTTTTGGCTTTTACGAAAAAATTTAATTTTGTTTTATTTTTTTCTTATCTTAGCTTATAAAAGCAAAAAAATAAAAAAAATAATTTTTTTTGCTTATAAACAAAAAAAAGTCAAGTTAAAAAAAGGTTCATTTAAGCCCTAATGGACTCTGAATAATTTTTCTTAGGTGAGATATTTGTGTGGTAATGCAAAACTTCGTAGTGCCAACGTTAATTTTACGATGCCTGTGGCATTCCTAAATAACTAGCTCCATTTAAGATGATGGAATATCCTGTCCAAATTGATGGAAATTTTTTTTTTTTAAACAATGACCCTTCAAGTTCACAAAATATCAAATAGATCTTCAAGAGTAATTTCACTTTATCTTCTTTTGGTTTGAACAAAAAATTAAATGATTCTCACATAGTTCAAAAGTAAGCACATAAGCCCCTGCAATTTGGATTTAATTGTAAAATGAACAAAAACAATTTAAGTTAACTGCGATTGTGTTATGATAATATTTTCATCATTTTATCTATTCAAAATAGACTTTCAGAAAGTCGATTTTACCATTTTATGTCAAAATAAGTGGTTTATCTTCGTTGAACATTTTTATCCTTCTACCTAATTTATTAGGTGCCCATCCATTTTGCACATAAATTAGAATTACAAGAGAGTAATGTATTTACTTTTAAACCACAAAGAATTGGATCATATGATTTTCACTCAAATCATAATAAGATAAAAATTATCTCTATATTCTATCTTTCGCAGGCTTGCAGCAGCAGAACCTTGAGCACTCGAATGTGGTATATTATGTGAAAGAAGTTCGTAAATTATTGAATTTTAAAAGGCTGATACTCGAGGATGGGCTGGCCTAGTGGCAAATGCTCCCCACCTGTACACCTGATCACGAATTTGACTAACCCCGTTAATACTAATTCTATGACTGACTCATTAACTATATTATGTATTTTTTACTCTTAAACAAACAAAAGAAAAAGGCTAATACTCTTAGGAGCCATGTCCACGGACTTGCAACCGTTTGATTACTAGTTTGAGGTAATTATACTTTATCCATTTATGATTTGATTCAAAATTAGATAGTTAATTGTAATTTAAAAGTAAACACATAGCTCTCTTATGATTTGGACGTATCTACAAAATGTATAAAAATCGTTAAATTTAACAAAAATTATGTAATAGGGCTATTTTTATATTTTAGATCTTCAAATTAAAATATCAAAAGAATGATTGGGTGAAATAATAATAAAAAAATCTCTTAAAAGACAATCTTTTATTTTGGAATAAAATGGCTAAATTATCTTTTTATTGTTTTAATTTAAAAAAGTAAAATGATAAAAATACCCTATGACAATTTTTATTAAATTTAATAATTTTCATCTATTTTGCAAATAAGTCCAAATTACATGAGAGAGATAATGTGTTTACTTTTAAACCGTAATGAATTATCTAATTTTGACTTAAATTAGAAGGGTTACCTCTATTAGTTTAGCAATTAATTAGTTTCGAATTAAGAACATAAGTCCCCTCGATTGATTAGATTTTGTTGACCCTCGCACGTGAGGACACCGACTAAGGTTGTAATCAAGACAAAGCAGACCCCATGTTCATCGTTTCATGTTCATGTCCTATTAAAACAATCATCAAACTTAAAACTATGTCGGAGGTTAGTGGCCGTACGTTGGTATTTTGCATTCCCACGTGGT
The DNA here is from genome assembly GCA_033060915.1 of Euryodendron excelsum. Taxonomy (NCBI): domain Eukaryota; kingdom Viridiplantae; phylum Streptophyta; class Magnoliopsida; order Ericales; family Pentaphylacaceae; genus Euryodendron; species Euryodendron excelsum. The sequence continues at coordinate 69,056,308 of CM065377.1, read as the reverse complement.
TTCTTCCCAGACGTTGATCTACTCCTGAGGGCTTTTACTTTTTTTTATTATTTTATTTTATAGCTTTCTCTTTTATATCAAACAATCAGAATCATCACTCACCCACATTCCTTTACCTCCACCTCATTTTAATATAACTTAGCTTAACAACAATAAATGATGAGAATAATAATAATAATAGTAGAACTAAGATTCTGCTTGGCTACAAGAAAATGTGGCATGAGACAAGATACATTATTAAACTAAGGATATGTTGTCTATTCATCTTTTTGTCCCTTTCTGGTTTAACAATTGTGTTACTGATGATTTGCTAATGTTTTTTTGTGGTTGAAATGCATGATGCATGCATCCCCCTTTGTTGAGTGATTATTCATTCAGGATTTAGCAGAGAGAGGTTAATATAGAAAAAATTTTAGTAGTACATCCAGTTGAGGATGCACAAAAAATAAAAATTATAATAAAGTAGGATTTAAAATAAGAAGCTACTTTCTTACTATTTTTTTTACCTATCATAGATAGGTAGGAATATGTATGATCTAAGAAATTATTTTTAAACTTTGAACGGGTAAGTTAACAATATTTGAATTTTAGAAAAAGCCAATATATCATTTTTCATCCTAAATATCCAAAGTACATTGTACATTTGTAGAATTTTCAAAAATTTAACAGGGTTTGGCCCCTGCTACCGTATATTCATTGCTAAGCACTATGTCACCCATACTTCCGTTTTCGTTACACAATGGGTGGTTATTCCCTTGTTAGGTGGGTCATGATGTGGTCCAATATTTTTGACTAAGACTCACCTAGTAAGGAAACCATTACATTATAAGAGAACGAGCACATGCCGTTCCAAGGATATTGAATAGTTTTTGCCTTTGTTGCAATGCTGTGAGAGAGTGAGATAAAACATTTGTTTTTTTTTCCTTCTTTAAATAGGATCTTAGAGAAGAAAACCAATTTTGACCATTGTCTTCATTATAGTTCTGCTTCATGAATGAATTTTTTTTTTTTTTTTTATATTTCTATATCTACCTCTTATAGTTTTAACCTTTTGTGCATTTAATGGGTTCCTACTGTAAAAGTTCAATCTGAGTGTATGGCAATAGTCGGTATTTCTGTACCACTGGAAATTTCTCTCTTTTTATATATTGTTTTAATAAAATGATGTTCTCAAACATTCCCATGGCTATAAAATATACCTCATCCCCATAACATTTTCTTTAATTATCTTGATTCCAGTGGCAAGTGGTTGTTAAGATGTCTGTAATTAAGTCAAATTTCTCATAATTTTTATATAATTGTTAAACAGAAACTTGAATTCTTAATTTTTGATTTGTCCAATGAAGAACATCAACAGTCAACTGATCCAAGGTTGTCACGGTTCTTGTCAAGTTACGGAGAAACTATTCAGTGCTCTGGAACCATCACATGTTAGGTGGAGTAGTATTTGATCTCTCTTAACAAAGATCCACTATTATATTAGTGATGGAGCAAAGATAATGCGATGCTCTAGCAACATTAAATAATTTTTTCAAACTAAGACGTTGGAGAGCTGTCAGTGATTTGATGTTGATAAGTGGACAAGCCCACAAGTAGAACAGCTCAGTAAACCCAACCCTACGGTGACCAGGGCACAATCCAGCGGATATGGGCCCCGGCCATCGACAGCCTGTTGCATTCAACATGGTGTTTGCTGAGGACCCACATTAAGCCACGTACATGCATGCATGCATGAGAAACCTGTTCGCGTTTGTTTTGCGGATAAGGCTCTGGGATTGGACTACAAATTTTGTATCGGGCTTTGTCCAACGTTTGGTTGCGTAAGATGAAATCATGACCTTTTTATTTTGGGAGGTGAAATAAGTAATTTGCAGATTCGAAATTAGATGTCAAATTACAAAATTACTCTCTGAGAAATCTCTAATTTTGAAATTCTTTATTTTCTTATCGTGAAAATAAATGCGGGCCATAGAGTTTTAGACCCATCACCCTATTGCGTATATGTTCATGTTGTCGTGTTGGGTTCTATTTAGAACTCAATTGTGTGGTTGTGTAAATGAAATTGCTAAACCTATTGACAACTTTTCAATAGTACAATTAATCACTCTTTCGTCCATCCGACTTTGTCCGAAGATCACATACAATTCTTGAATCTCAACTTTAAAAATTTACGTATATTTCATGAGGGATTTAAGTGCAAATACTAATTTTTCAGTCCAAGATGACAAAGCACGTAAGAGCAACTCTAGCACAACTCTCTATTTTAAAGAACTAAAATATTATATAATATTACATTCTCTATTTTAGATAGTCACTTTTATAGAACAACTTCAACATTGCTCTCTTTATTTTAACTAGCACTCCAACTAACTATTATATTTTTAAAGAAATAATGTTACATGGCATGCCATGTCATCATAGTAATAGTAACGTGGAATGGTGACGAACATGCCATGTCATCAAAAATTAAAAAGGTAAAAAAAATTTTAATAAAGATTTGACTATTGGGCAGAGAACACTTTGTATCAATTGAATTCAATAAAATCACAATGACTAATATATATGACTGATCAAGAACACAAAGACGATGTTTTGGTTTAAATCAATTATATGTATATACTGCAATGAACAACCAGTATATCTCTGAATATGGTGTTGATTACAAGACTTTTCAAGAATAATCAAGAGCACCCACATTGATAACATGGGCTAAAACCAAACCTAATCAAAGAAAACCAACAGCATCCGTAGAAAATGATAAAATTAGTCAAGTTGAAACACTTAAAAGTCTTAGGCTTTCAAAACTCTTAGGCTTTCAAAACTAACCCATTTCACGGGTGTAAAGGCTGCTTGTAAAGGATACTTCTTAATCAAGTTGATTGTGCACCTGATTTCTCGAAATAAAATCTTATCTATAGTTTGCTGACTCTATTTGCAAAATAAGTCCGGTAGATTAAGGAGTATAAAATGTTCTTTGAAGGATAAAGATTGAAACAAATACGTTTATTCTCTAAATTTGTTTTAGGATTAAGATTATATGTCTTCAGTGTTTTAGGATTAATTTATACGTTTATTCTCTAAACTTGTTGGAGTTGCTCTAAGTGAATGCATTAAAGAAAGGGTTGTTTTGGTTGGGCGGGAACTAGTTCCTACCAATTCCAGTGGCTAAAACGACAATTCCATCCTTGAAGCTTTATTGTAAGTAGTTGGGGTGCTAAATTTGAATGGGTATTTTTGTCCTTTTACATTTTATCCTGTCCATGTTTGCACTTTAGTCTTGACCATAAGGGTTGAACATTTCCATGTATGTGATTAACGAGCAAACCATAGGTATAAATTTTATTTGACTCGTAATAAAATTATCTTACATCAATGTGTTAAAAAGCGGACCGTTGAGTGAACTGGAAAAGTCACCGGATCACGGGTTACCGGTTCAACCATCGGGTCAACCGTTATTGACCCGTGACGTAATAATTATGTCATTAATTAATTTATTAATATTAATAAATGGTATCTTATTTTTTTATACTATTTTTTATATTTAAAACATAAAATTTTGCCTTGAAATATTGAACCAAAAGGTTTAATACCGGTTCAATTGATCGGGTCACGGTTCAACCGGGATTTTGACCGAGTTTGATCGGATTTTAATCAAAATAGATTTTAAAAATTAACTAGATAGTTTTTCAACTAGTGACGGTTCAACCGGTTGAACCGACTGGTCCGATCCGAATTTTAAAACACTGTCTTACATAGTAATTGTGACGGTGACATTATTAAACTACTTACATATCTTGTTGATTGAACTCTTAATAGAAAAGTCATAGAACACAACTAGTCATATTATTTTGTATAAAAATTATGAATGACTTTTCAATGAATGATATTCTCAATTTGTATAAAATTACTTGTGTATAATATCCTCAATTTTAGCCTAAATTACTATTACTACACTAAATTTCTTGCCAATTAGAAATCTACAATAGAAGGATTAGCGAATAATCATATATTATTTCTAACAGATCAGGCTTTTACTTGAACCATAAAGAAATGCATAGCAGTTGCTCAAGCTAACATGATCTCTTCTTCATGATTTTCTTAAGTGTTCTCAATCTTTTCAATCAAGAGAGTTTATATTTTGTTTTTTTCACTTTTCATAGACAATGTGATTGAAATTTGGCACTCACATCTTGAGAATTCCATGTTATTTAGCCAAAGAAAAGGGTATTGCTTAGAATATATTTTGTGGGTATGATTTGAATGGATTTTACGCATTACCAAAATGGTTGATGACATGTATTTATATATACTTTTAGAATGTAACTGCAGAATAAAAATATAAAATGTTGCTGCATTAACTTAAAAATTTAAAGGCTGCTCAATATGCTTCTTCATTCATGCAATCTGCTTAGCCTGTTTAATTGGAACTTGCTAAAGAAGGGTAAATGAATGAAGAATACTTATTTTTCTTCTTTCCTCTGTTTTAATTTTTAACTTAGGAGAAAACAGGAAGAAAATTCAAAAAACTTTTCATATAATTTGTCTACTACATCCTTTCTCTTTCCATTCCTGAAGTTTCAAACGCCTTGTTACCTTGAGCCGAAACTCCAACCGTGCATAAATCTTTCCCTTCTCAACGGATCCCTGGTTTGTATACAGCCAGTGGTGTCCTCCCTCATGCTCTATTCCTTAGCCTAAGCCTCAGAGGCGGGGAAGAAGGAAGCAAGAGCGCGAAGAGAGCGAATAAGCCACGTTGATCGCTTCGGGTGGGTGATTTTTCTCTGTGCATCTTTGGTTGTAAAATAAATGTATAAAGAGCAATGGTCAGTTCTCGACCCAATCTCTCTCTCTCTCTCTCTCTCACAAGGCAGTTTTGTTGGGGATTGTAATATTTTCAACGATTCAACTATAATGTATATTTATAATATCAAAATTTTTGATCTAATTAGTATAAACTAATTTACGTGATTAGAATCATACTTTTGAGATTTTTTTAGTTTGATCTCGAGTAACAATAGGTATGAATTTTAAAATCTTTCTAATTTGATCTTGAACAGCAACAAACAAGAATCAATTGCTCGAACTCAACTTTTAATTTTTTACTATATCCCTCGTGCACGCCTTACTTCAGAGAGAGTGAGTTCACAATTGCTAGAATTTTTTTTCTCAAAAAAATATGTATTTTTTAATTATAAGTAAATATAACTCTAACTGCTCTTAAAGTGCATATATATAGACTATAGTAGGAATCATATGATTAGTATGACTAAGGCTTACTATGTAAATAAAGATTTCTAATCCAACAAAGATTAATTTCTATTTACGTAAATTATAATTTATATCACTAATAAATTATAATTGTACTTCCTATCATACCAGCAATTATATTTCTAGCTTCATATTATTAAATGCTTATTTATCTCTTCACGTTAAGATTATACATACCGATCCATTAAATTAAATTACTGACAATTAAATTTAATAAATTTATTTAATTCCTTGAGATCTTCCACTTAACTTATTTGATATGTCGGATTCATAATCTACTTGCAGGGTTGACATGATCAAAACTTATAAACTTCCTCAAAGGGTATTACCGATCTATATACCAGGACGTGGATTCTATCAATAACTAATATTAACCATACACATAATGTTATTGTCCAACTCACTGAGTTTATTGACCGACAAAGAATCTCACTATTTTGTGAATCAAAACAATAAACATTAAATGCACGTGTTTATTTATTATATTATGATTAAAAATATAAGCACTCATAATAATCATGAGGTATTAATTGTTTTACATAATAAGTATAAAAATAATTACCTTAACACAATCCTGTTTAATATATACAAAGTGTACTAGTGTAAAGAGTTGGAGCTATATCGTTTTTTATAGTCAAGACAAACCTATTAAAAATATTGTGTTACAATTCTACTGATGGTTTGTCCAATTCCATCTAAGACTGTAAATGATAAGCTTATATTCCATAAGAACCTATAATCTAATTTTACGTGTGTAAGTTTTATTTTACACACCAAATCATCTACTATATAGAATAAAAAACATATATACATAATTATTAAATAAATAATACAAGACAAACATTGCTCATACAAATTTTTATTAAAATAGAATACCTAATTTATTAATAAATACTAAAATTATTGCACAAAATATATTTTTAATATAAATTCTTAACAAGTCTAGTACATGAAACTTTTATCTGTACAGGAAGGCAAAAAGAAGGTTAATATACTGATGTTGTTTTCATTATTCGGACTCGTGACTTCAAGATTGTCAAGGAACAATCTTATTGCTATGCCAAGACCCCATTTTCTCTTATTTATTTATTTTTAAAAAATTATAATGCAATTACATGAGGTGGAAATCCTGAAAAACAAAATAAAAAGGAATGCAAGCAATTGATTTTGTTTTCTTCTTTTCTTTTGTTTGGGTTGGGACAGGGGGCTTTGCAAGACTCGGAAAGAAGAGTTCACCCATCAAGGCATTTCATCTTAAATAACTTTCTTTTTTTGGATCAATTGCCATTTGTGCTTTGATAAAGACCAAAAAGTCCACAAGTAAAGTGACATGCCTCAAAGCTTTGCATAGTGGGTAGTAACAATTATCTAATAATTGCAAATTAATTATGGACAACATTAAGATGATAATAATAAATAATAAAAAAAAGATCTCTAATAGACTCCAATAATATAAATCATCATTCCATGGACCTAAGCTTCCATATCCCTTGTGGTTATTTGGTGGGGTCGACCACTAGGATTTGTCCATTTTCCAATCTTGATGTTCTCATGATCCAAGAGCATAAAGGTAATGATAAGACAGAAAAGCAATAAGTTCATTAGCTGTAGAACTCACTAAAACAATGAGTGCAATAAAGGCTTTGCCGCTAGGGAGGTGGTCTTAGGCCGTGTTTGTTTCATGGCTAATAAGATCACAAATTTGGTACAAAAGTGTATTATAATTTCGCTTTTAATTTTAGATACCCGGATTACTTATCTTAGCCTCCGAGATTTCTTAATGGCTTATATATAATGTAAAAATTTATGTCTGAATTACTTATTTTAAACCTTTTTTTACACAACTAAATGCCAAAAAAAAAAGACTGAATAGGGGATTACTAAATTAATCACATGGACTTATCCATGAAACAAATGTGACCAAAATGTATAGAAGCTAAGGGAGAATTTGTAGACAATCAAAAGAAAGCCAAGCACAAAAGCTAGGAGCTTGCGTGAGAAAATGTGATTTCTAATTTGCTATATACTCATGTGATGAAAATAAAGTTTAAGCCGTTGGCTTTAAGTATTCGTAGGTCTTAAATGGGAATTATTGTGTCATGATGAGATTAAAATTTATTGCTTTTATATAATGTGACGGTTATATAAAATAAGATTTTAAAATGGTTTTTCGTAGTATATAAATGCTACAATATATGAAGAACCACAAATAGCAAGAAGTAGTTATCAATTATCATAGCACAATCATATTGGCAAAAGCAAATGAAGTTTTGTGGAGTAAGAGGGTGAATTTAGGATTTTTATTTAATAGAAAAAATTTACATGTAATCATACACAAATTAATATTTTAATTGACATTTCTTTTTAAATAAAGAGATAATTATATTAAAGAAGTAAAAAAAAAAAAAAAAAAAAAAAGAGCACGGCAGTTGTTTGCAAACTGTATATCAAAAAAATAATATTCCTTTGCCAAAATTAAGATCACTTATAATGTAAGAGTAGTTGATAGTTGATAGATAAATAAAATAACGAATGAGTAAAACTATTTTTATTTATTAGTTATTATTTTAATATTAGGGTAGAGCATTGTAATTTAGGATCTTGAATAAAGGACAAAAAAAGTATGTTATTTAGTTGGCCAAAACGTATGACATTTAGTTACTAGTTGGCCAATATAGGATTATAGTGTAATTTACAACTTTAATGGAAGCAACAAACCCCACTCCTCCCCACATAAGTATGTCCATTAATATGTTTTAAGAGTAATACTATACAAATAAAATAAAAAACTTACACAAAACAATGGTAAAATAAAGCACTTACAAGCTTTAATGGTAGGGTAATGAATGCTGCGAGTGGATAATGAACTATTTTTGTAACTTTTTTATAAGAGTAGAATGAGGGTAATGAATGCTGCGATGGATAATTTTCCTTTATTAATGAGCTAATTAATACCTTAAATAAAGTACATTGTTTTTCTGGATGATGAATCTGAAGGATTGATCACACAAAATCTTCCATTAAAAACCATTGCTTTGAAGTTCATTTACTGTCCTCAACCTCCAAAATTCGATCAACCAATCAACAATTCTCAAACTTCAAAGCAAAAAAGAAAGTCTCATACTGTTGTGCTTTGTCTGTGTTAGTGATGAGGATTGAAGTTGTGTCTCTCCAGGACGATCACGTGACTTTTATTACGATTCAATGGGCCAGCCATCAACTGTCGGCCTCAAGCTCAAACGTAGTTACATGCAATATGAGAGGGCATTTCCGTCCAAAAACTCTGTATATATCACCATGCAAATAAACACTCCCGCAGAGATATAAGCTCACAAAGCGCACTCATTCTTAGAGTGCTAAAATACATACATTGGAGAGAGAGAGAGAGAGAGAGAGAGAGAGAGAGAGAGAGAGAGAGAAATGGGGTTGTTATTCATCTCTCTCATCGTACTTGCCGTTACTTTGGCCGTGAACTCGTGCCCGCCGTCGGACCGGGCAGCTCTGCTGGCCTTCAAAGCTGCTCTCAACGAGCCGTACTTGGGTATACTGGACTCGTGGACCGGCACCGACTGTTGCCGGAACTGGTACGGCGTGAGCTGCGACCCTACGACCGGCCGCGTCGCCGACATTTCCCTCCGGGGCGAGTCCGAGGACCCCATCTTCGAGAAATCCGGTCGGACCGGCTACATGACCGGTTCGCTTTCGCCTTCCCTCTGCAATCTCGACCGCCTCACCACCCTCGTCGTCGCCGACTGGAAGGGCATCTCCGGCGGGATTCCGGCGTGCATCACCTCCATCCCCCACCTCCGTATCCTCGACGTCATCGGGAACCAAATCTCCGGCGAACTTCCTTCAGACATCGGCCGGCTGAGTCGACTCACCGTCCTCAATGTCGCCGACAACCTCATTTCCGGCTCCATTCCCGCCTCCATCGTCAACCTCCAAAGCCTCATGCACCTCGACCTCAGCAACAACCATCTCTCCGGTAATATCCCATCCGATCTCGGCAAGCTCAATATGATGAGCCGAGCCTTACTCAGTCGGAACCAGCTCACCGGAACAATCCCAAGTTCAATCGCCAACATTTACCGACTTGCCGACTTAGATCTCTCCATGAACAGAATTTCCGGTTCAATTCCCTCCCAACTCGGCACTATGCGGGTTCTCTCAACCCTGAAGTTAGACAGTAACCAAATTTCCGGCCAAATACCGGCAACTTTAATGAGCAGCACCGGTTTAAGCATACTCAATTTGAGCCGAAACAATCTCGAGGGTTACATTCCGGACGTTTTCTGCTCCAAATCATATTTTACGGCACTCGATTTGTCGTATAATAATCTGAAGGGTTCGGTCCCCAAATCGATGTCAGCGGCGAGTTATATCGGCCACATGGACGTGAGTCACAACCACCTTTGCGGCCCGATTCCAGCCAGCTCGGTTTTCGATCACCTTGAAGCGTCGTCGTTCACGGCTAACGATTGCCTTTGTGGGATGCCATTACGAACTTGTTAATGGTTTAATTACCGAATAATCGCATTGTCATTCTATAATTTCTGTTTGTTTGAATGTAATTTGATTTTATATATGACCGTTAATTGTTTAAGCAATGTTCATCGCTTTTTGAGTTGAGGAAGACGAAGTAAAAGGAAAGTTGCATGCACGTGAATGTCTGCGTAAGCATTGGAGAGAGAATCAAAGATGGTGAAGGGATCATCTCCTTTATGTAGTTGTGTTATATTTGACATGAGATATTGTTGCATCCTTAGCAAGAAAATGTAAGAGAGAGAGAGAGAGAGAGAGAGAGAGAGAGAGAGAGAGTTAAGCGATTGTATGAACATTTCTTCCTCTACAATAAAGTGTACTTAATTCTTTGAAAAATTATTACATGTGACCGCAATATGACCAATGCATATAGAATTTACCATAAATGTTAAATTTACAGCTATCGTCAATGCCATAGGTAATAATTTTTTATAATACTGGAGCATTGGCAGAGCTTCAACCCTGAAAAAAATGAATATCTATAACTATAATTACTATTCTAAAGCCAACAATCTTGTTTGGTGAAGCCACTCTATTGTTTAACAATTTAAAAGGTTAAACATGTCAAATTGAATACCAAACTCAATTAATGGAATTAGTGGGTTAGTGGCCCAGTGGGGCTAGAAAATTTACTTAGCCACATATTTGTGCCTCCACTTCTAGTTGAATGATAAAGAAACCATTTGAGCAGCAACTTTGAGCAAATTATTCCTTGTCCAAATTCATTCATAATGTTTCTTTTTCATGCTTTTTCTTTTTTGTTTTATGGGTTACGTATTTCTTTTTGGATAACAGTATGTTGCTACGGAGAGAGAGAGAGAAACCCCAGCCAAAAACCAAAAAGAAAAAAGATAAGAAAACCACTTAATAAATTTAGAACTCTTTCTAGAGTTTAATTGTGAGAGTTTAATGTTATATATAATTTCATATTTTCTCACTCTAAATACAGGCCTTGTGGGATTCATATTACTAGACATGTTCAGCACCCACCCACTTATGTATTTTATGTTTTTTTTTTTGCAATTGTTAGAAAGCTAGCGTACTCTTATAAAGGTACGGGGACAGGCGATGCTAAGCAATTTAGTGAGAAACCAATTTACAGATAGGATTTTCTATGGTGAGTGAAAACGTGATTAGCTCAATATCGGTTCTTCCAAAAAATAAGCATTAAGGGTTTAATTTTATTTTTTGGCATTGCAGTGATAAATTATCTACATTGATAAATTAGTTCGAACCAAATAGGCTAAAAAAGAGTGGCTCTAATATCAAAAAAGGAATTGATGTTGCTATTGCATTTTAGCTTTCATCATTTCAAGCAACACCAATATTGTGTTTGGATCTCAAGATTTAAAAAAAAAAAAGAAATATAAAATTATTTACACATTCATTTTTCATGGGGCAAAAAAAATTCTTTTTCAAAAATACTTATTTTTTATTCCAACTAAAAAAATAGTTTTTTGTTTCCACTACATTTTCAGTTCCTACCTTTTCTCTTCCCCTTTTTATTCTCTCCACAAATAAAAAAAATTCAGATGTATGGTAGATGAGTTATGAACGTGAACTTTGGCATGATTATCATTTGCCTTTCAAATATCGTAACAGAAGTTTTGAAAATTTTATATATATATATATATATGAATATATATTCAATATATTGAAACTTGGAACAAACATACGCACATGAGACAGCCCCATCCTCTGTGCTAGCCATTAAATAATGGCTACTCAATAATGTGGCCAAAGAAGTAAATGTAGACGGACAGAGTTCAAAGTCCCTCACACAGCAATGCATCTTCCCATGTGACATGCTAGTACAAACTGATCAGAAAGATATGTGAGTGGGGCCCACTTCCTTGTACCCATGGTTCACAATAGCCTTGAGAAGGTAGCTTTACTTATACACGCCTCATATGCCACAAAGATTCAACAGTATGGTGACAGTAATTTATTAAGGGAATTGCTAACTACCTGTTTTTAGGACAATTTTAATCATGCTTTGTCTAACTATACAAAGTATTAGAAATTAAGTTTTAGTGTAAGAAGCTTGAAAAATATAATTTTTAACAATTTATATAATCAAATAAAATAAACTTAAAATGTGATCTAATTGTACATATTAGCATTTGTCAATTATTAATTATTATCACTCAAATTTAAAACATATATCCAATGTACCAAAGGAAAATTTCATAATTGAATTAGTAACTGAAATAAGGGGCATGCCTTCCTCCTATGTTTTTCCCTGAGCCTGAGAACAGATCTTATTGCATGTGAGAGATGGAGCAAAGTTATTGTCGCGCTCCAAGAGTACTCAATAATCTCTCCACATGAGATGTATTCTTGTGGGTGGGTTATGTATCCAGGTTTTGTCTCACCTATAATGCGTGGGGTACACACACACAAAGGGAGGCCAAAAGATTCTAAGGTTCCGTTTGGATTCTTTTGTTTATAAGTAAAAAAAATTAAATTTTTTTAGTTTTTTTACTTTTATAAGCTAAGATAAGTAAAAAAGAAAATAAATTTAACTTTTTTGCTTATAAGTCACAAAAGTCAGGCCAAAAAAGTTTAAAAAATGATGTACTAAACGGATCATAAATTTTAGAATAAATCACAATAGGTGCTCTATAAAAACCAAAATTTCACCAAATTTCAGTGGAATTGTAAGCATATTCGGGTTATCAAGTAAACAATGCCTTAATCCAACCACAGATCTTCCTTAGCATGGTACCTCCTTGGCATCAACTGTTCGATTAAATCTCAATTAGTACCAGTGATCTTTGTAATGAGTCAGAATCTACATGGTACATATGTTTGCTATGAGCTTTGGCCCGCTAGCCTTTAAAATAGGTAATGATAAGGGGGGTGTGATAAATCAAATATTAATAATCTTAAAGCTTTTACATTTGATGACCACTCAATGATAAAATGTATTAAAAAAAAAAAAAAAACCTCCATGAAATGTGACAATCCTAAACCTGCAGTAGAAAGAGTTTCATGTAAAACTACACCAAAAATGAACATGAATTTTAAACATCAACACGAACATAAACTAACAGGGGAAGCATATCTATTTGCGCCTTTTATGCAATTCGGAAGATTTCTTACATAAGTTGTGCTTGCAAAGGGACTAGATTTTCCTCTCCTTCCCCATATCAACAAGATTCGAGGGAAAAACAATATAAGATTAGGAGGGGCGAGGAGACTGAGCTAGTATATATAGAAAGCTAACAATGCCCTCTTAGAAAGGGTTTTTTTTTTATTTATTTATCAAACTCAAAAGTGGCTCACATTTGATGTCCAACCACATAGTTATCTTAATATGTGCACATAAGCTCACACAACATGATCACATTAAAAAAAATTAGGCCTTTTATGCATATCTCATAATAATATCCAACTCAATCCATTTTTATAAAATAAAAATCAATTAATGAAATCTCAATTAATAAAAAAAATTCTAACATCACGTGCACTTGGTTGCCGGTTACAGAGTCAAGGGAGAACTAATCACAACCATTCATGTTATTATTTTATTTTTTTTATCAGTGAATGCAATAGTTTGAAAAAAAATCTTACTAATATGTACCCTTACGACATCAATTAAGCATGAATTATTGAATTGTATAAAGTGTTAATTCTACATTGTTTTAACGTTTTTTTAACACAGTACAATGATATTCATATGTGCTTAATCTGTATCTTAAGAGTTCATGTTAGCATTTGTGATAAAAAAAAACAATTTGAGCTTCTCCTCGGATGTGAGTGCTATTGCAAGAATTATTATTAGCTTATCCTCCATTTTGTTGCTAAAAGATTCCAACAAGAGAATAAATATGGATGCAGATAACTTCATTACTTTCATCTTTTATCACTCAATTCAAACTGAGCATTATTATATTTGCCTTGAAAAGTTCAAGCGATCATAAAGACAGTGTTTACCAATGAAGATAGCCTATTATTTCACGTCGACCCAAGATATTTTCCTCCTGCAAAATCATGATTCGTCTTCTTGTGACTTTACCAGCTGCTAAGTGAGTCCAAAAAAACTAGTAAAAAGCCTCCAGGAAATGGTAAACTCTCAAAATGATTGGAGTTGGCTTTAAGCTTTGGATTCTTATGGCATATTTGTTTGGGGACAAAGGATGGAGAATAAAAGATAGAATTCGGCGAACACAAAATTCATGTTTGGCAATCAAAAAATATTTTTCAAAATGAGGATATGTAATACCATGAAATAGGTGATATTACATATCCTTTCTCTTAGGATAAGATGAAATTTTTACTTTACAATATTATTATTATTATTATATGTTAATATAATATTATGTAAGTACATTATAATATGATATTATATTAATTATTCCATCCTAACCATACATAATATATGTAATCCTCCATTACATCATAGTATTACTTATCACCTATCATCACTTTTTTAATTCCATAATATTATTTATTCCTATTTTCTTATCTTGCAAACAAATTGGGCCTTAATGTTTTTCCTTTCTAAGTTTTTCTACCTCTGTTTGGTTCTTGAATTTATTTAAGGAAAAGACAAAAGAAAGGAAAAAGAAAATAAAATGAGAGAAGCTAAACTACTTGATTCTATTTGGTGAGATTAGGAAAATGAGAATAAAATGGATAGACATTTCTTAAACAATCTATTTTTTTTTCTTTGCTTGCACAATTAATCTATTTCACATTTTTTTCACCAATCAATGCATTGGTACAATCCGTGGCTATCTATACGCCAAATACTAAGTTTCCTTATTTTATGATAAACTAAGAAAATAAGAAAATAAAGATAATTAGTGTAGACATTCTCATCACTAATTAAATAATCATTATTTTCATTTAGATCTTAAAAGTCAAAAACATCAATTTTTTTCCCTTTATATCTAAAAAATTAAAAACATCAAGACGAGTAATGCCTATTGGATCATCAAAATCTCTAAAATTCATTTATACCGTTTATTTTCTGGGGCCACTAAATGTTTACCTCCACTATCAGGAAGAATAGTATCATACACACTCTCTAGTATGTCATAGTGAAACTCAAGAGAACATTTTAATGCTAAGGATAACACAGGCAATAAAGCCACTTGTTGTATTTCCCTTCCCTCAGCCACTTGTTCACTAAACTGTTTTCGCTCTATTTTCAAAAAAAAAAAAAAAACTGTTTTAGCTCTTCTTGGAGCTCATAAACCTTGTTTGGCAGACGATCTTCACGATTCACATACTTGACTTATCCAACTTGGGGACAGATTTTCTTCAAGGATCGGTTGCTTTTCAAGCTGAAGCTTTTCTATTTGGAGTAAGAGATCATTTTCCTTTTCTCTAAATGGAATATGATTTAAACTGGCTTTATGATTCTAATTTTCCCTGGTGGAATGGTTGAGCCTGAATTAGTATTCATGAAAGTTGGAACCCAACTCAATTTATCCAACTTTTTACTTGTAAGCAACATGCAATAGAAACAGAGGACCATACAAAAGTCAGGAACCTTTTCATCAAAACGGTAGCCCACTAGAGCTGAACATAGCAGCAATCTTGTCTGATCCGACTCAAATTGGGTAAATTAACCGTCACCCAGCCTAGTTAAGAGGCCAAAGGTGACCTCAATGTGCTAGGATCCTATACTGCAAGCACTAAACAGGGCAAAATACAAGAGTTGAAAACTATGATTCATGTTGAGCAGACTACACAATTCAGTTTAATGAGTATACTATAAAATTTAATGCAAATGATAAACAAAATGAACTAATCAACTCTTATCAAATCTGCAAAGAATCTATAAAACCTTGGGTTGGCCGCTAGTCAGGCCCTGGCCGGGCCTGCCCTACCTAATAATATTTTGGACAGTGGCTCGAGTCTGGTCTGGCCTGATGTTCGGGCCTTCACTTGTTGCCCAAGCCCGCCCGAAAAATAATAATAAAATTCCAAGCCCACCCATCGGCCTGACCAAATTAAATATTTAATTATATTTTATAAATATAAATGAGTATATATATTTATTTATTTTTAAACTAAATAAAAATGTATATTTATTTAATTTTAAATTAAATAAAACTATTCGGGCTTGGCCAGGCCAGGCTTTGGAATATTATTTCAAGCCCTGTTTGAAAATTAATCGGGCCTAAAAAATAAATCCGGCTCGATTCCACGAGCCTAAACTTTAATTCCAATCCCTTAAAAAATCAGGTTGAGCCAGCGGCCGAATGGCTATTCCTTAAAACCACATAGATATATACATATATATACTTATATATATATATATATATATGTATGTATGTATGTGTGTATGTGTATGTTTACGTACAAAAGGCAATCACTTATAATCTAAATGACTGACATTTGCACCGGAATCAGATAATGGGTTCGATTGGGATGAACAGCAACTACTGTGATCAAATGAGTATATAATGCATATGAATTTATGTTTATATGGTTTTACTCAATCAGTGTGTGTTTAGCGTTTGCTATATTAAAATCAAACAAAACAGAATTTGAAACTGCAATTGAATTCAAATACTTAAAACCTAGAAGATATATAGGATAACATATTATTCAATTCTACTAAGAACAATGAATAATCTAAAGCAAAAATATAAATAATTAAATTAAACTATAGAAACTTATAGTACTGCAAAATTCAAGATTGCAAAGAATATAAATGACAGGTATTGACCGAGTCAAGTGTATGACACTTTTTTCTTGAGACAAATTCGCCCCTCACAATGGTACTGATGAAAAGAATGGGTGTCTGTCTCCTAGGATAAAACGATAAATGGCATACGAAAAAGAAGCACTTCAATCTCCATGCTCGATGAACCAGAATGCGTCAAAACTCTCTCTAATGCAATGTAAAAATCTTGGAAAAACGATGTATTGAATACAAAAAATGCCTCAGTATTTATAAACCATTGGTGTCTGTTCAAAGCACTTGTTCATAGAGACACCAGCAACCAAACACTGTCTTATCGGAAAGACACCAGCCAATGGTCACCCTCTTCTACTGAAGAGGCACCAACCAATGGTCACTTTATTTTAAATTTAATTTTAAAAATTCAAAAGGTTTTTGGAGCAAAAGAATAAATTGGTATGGATCTTTGACCCACACCCGCACCTGCACAACCCGGTTTGGTTCGATGCGGGCCGACTGGCGACGCACGCGTGTGGTGGACCCATGGGTTGGGTAGATCCTCTCCCATCCATAAAATCGGCGTATCCTTTGTGGCCCAAACCTTACTCTCAGACAAGCCTTTATAAACTCGTCAATGGTTTCATAGAAAATCAATGTGGGACAAGCTCCCTTCACCTAAGTAAACTTATGTTTCTGTCAGTCACTTTGAGAGCTAATAACTCATTCAATCCTTAATGGATTTAAGCAAGTAATAGCTTGTAATTAATCTCCCTACGAAGGTTAATTCAAAAACACTTTGGACCCACATCAAAAGATGTGTGGGTCTCACATTTATAATGGCTCAAACATTGTGAAAAGTTCACAATTTTTCAATAATCCCTCACATGAATGAGATTGACTGATATATAAGCAAATGAAAATGCTGATACAATAGAGAGAATAATGGTGAAAAGTTACTGCGTCGCGATAGGTGGTTTTGGCTTTGAATCTTCTTTAGTGAAATACTATCGGGTTTATTAGCTAACCAGTAAACATGATGTCTTAAACTGTTCAGCTATTTGTATAAACTAAAACAACAGTATTCACACAATTCCTTTCCGGACATAATTTGGTTCTCACGATTGTGTTCATTTTGGCCCTAAACCACACCTGGTAATTTTATGAGTGCTTTAGAGAATTTAGCCTTAACAATTCTCACAGAAGCAGCCCATTCACACTCATATAGATGATTTCTTATTAAAAGTATTTTGTTAACTCCACTTGGATTTTTAAGATATAAGAATCATTAAAAGCTTAATTTATCCTAACATTCCTTTTAGGTAATCACTATTTCATCATAGGAATGGACAGTGGAATGAGTTTCTCAGTGATTTTTCCTAAGTCACACACAATTCGATTGTCCTATTGAACCTAGGCAAGGATCTTCAGTTAGTTAGGTTGGGTTACCATTGTGGTAACTTTTAATTCATAGGCTTTAGGCCCTTACCCCTTGATGAAGACTCTATTTGATTTTTCATCAATCCTTTCATATGCAAATCCGCGATATTGTCCTTTGACTTGATAAAATCAATGGATATAATTCCATTTGAAAGTAATTGCTTTACAGTATTGTATCGACAACGTATATGTCGTGACTTGCTATTATAGACATGATTATGTGCTCTTCCCATTGCTGATTGACTATCGTAATGTACACAAATAGATGACACATATTTTTGCCACGCAGAAATATCCTCCAAAAAGTTACGAAGCCACTTAGCTTCTTCTCCCACTTTATCTAAATCTATAAATTTAGATTCCATTATAAATCTGGCTATGCAAGTTTGTTTAAAGGATTTCCAAGAAATAGTTGCACCTCCAAGTGTAAAGATATATCCACTTGTGAATTTTGAGTCTTTAGTATCAAATATCCAATTTGCATCTGTGTACCCTTTAGCTATAGCTGGATATCTAGTGTACTACAGTCTATAGTTTAAGGTGTATCTCAGATATCTAAGTACCCTAACTATAGCCTTCCAGTGGTCTGACCCTGGGTTACTTGTATATTTACTTAATTTGCTAACTGAATAAGCAATATCCGAATGAGTGCAATTCATGATATACATTAAACTGCCTATTATACGAGAGTAGTTCAATTGAGATACGCAATTCTCATTGTTCTTAGTGAGGCAAAAATTCACATCTATAGGTGTTTTTACTAGATTGCTATCTAACTTATTAAATTTATTGAGCGCCTTCTCGATATAATGAGTATGTGATAAAGCATATCAATCATATGTCTTGGTAATTTTAATATCAAGTATCACATTTGCAACACCGAGATCTTTCATGTAAACTTACTATTCAACATTTTCTGTGTAACTTTAATGATATCATTATTATTACCTATTATAATCATATCATCCATATAGAGACAAACAAGACATAACCATTTGAAGTGTCTTTCACATAGACACATTTATCACATTCATTTGACATCATAACATTGTCAAATTTCTCATGCCATTATTTAGGTGATTCTTTAGTCTATATAGAGACTTAACAAGCCTGCATACCTTCTTCTCTTTCCTAGGGACTATAAACCCTACAGGTTGGTCCATATAAATTTTCTCATTTAAGTCACCATTTAAGAATTCTGTATTAATATCCATTTGATGTATCTATGGATTATGCAACGCCACAAAAGCAATTAACATACGAATGGATGTTATTCTTGTTACAGGTGAATACATATCCAAGTAATCCACTCCTTCGGTTTGCCTATAGCCTTCTATTTATCAATTAATCTATCAGCCTTCATCTTTCTATTGAAAATCCACTCATACCCTAAAGGTTTATTACCAGGTGGAAGATTCACTAGTTTCCAAGTGTGATTCTGCAAGATGGATTCAACTTCACTGTTAATAGCCTATTTCTATAAAATGGGCTACCGTAGAGGACATCGCTTTTTTAAAACTTTGAGATTCACTTATGAGCAAGAAACTGATGCACTACTATTTTTAGCATAATCTATGAATGTACAATCAACTGTTTTAGGTCCTACTTTAACTCTTTTAGGTATAGGAACCGCCATCGTAGCTTAAGACCCCCATACTTTTAAGAATTTATAAGAAATTGCTAGACCTTTCCATAATTCTTAAGGTGTTTTACTAAGTTTTTTATGGAGTATTTTATTGAGAACGTAATTTGTAGGAAGCAATGCTCCCCCCCCCCCAACACACACACACACACACACACACAAATTCTCTTATCAACATAGCAGTTATCACTTCTTTAAGAGTTTGATTTTTACGTTTAGCAACCCCATTTTGCTGTGGCGAATAAGGTGCAGTAGTTTGGTGAATAATACCATGTTCATAACAGAGCTGAGCAAATGGTGCTTCATATTCATCATCTTTATCACTTCTCAACACCTTAATCTTCTTACTAAGTTGGTTCTCAACCTTATTTTTGTAATGTACAAACATTTTTAATGTTTGGTCCTTGCTTCTAAGCAAGTACACATGACAATATCAAGTGCAATCATCAATGAAAGTTATAAAATACTTTTTACCTCCTCTAATTTGAATAAATTTCAAGTCACAAATGTCACTATGAATTAGTTCTAAAAGTTCAGTACTTCTTTCAATTGAATGAAATATAGTTCTGGTCAATTTCGCTTCCACACATGTCTCACATTTATGATTAGCATTAATATCAAATTTGGGCAATAAATTCAAATTAATTAATCTATGTAAAGTATCATAATGAACATGTCCTACTCTACCATGCCAAATATTCAAGGACTTAGGAATATATGTAGAATATGAGTTTTTATTATTAATAATAGGAACAACAGTCATTATATTCATCTTAAAGAGCCCATTGCTCAAATACCCTTTTCCCACATACATTCCACCCTCAATCAGTACAAATTTGTCACTCTCAAACACCAATTTAAAGCCCTTCTTACTCAACAATGATCTAGATACAAGATTCTTGCGAATGTCTAGAACATGAAACACATCATTGAGAGTAAGTTTTTTTCGAGAAGTCATCTTTAACATGATCTTTCCTTGACCTTCAACTTTGGAAGTTGCAGAGCTTTTCATATAAAGTTACTCTCCACCCACCGGTTGATAAGATAAGAACATCCACTTGTTGGCACAAATATGATGAGTAACCCCAGTGCCCACCCACCAATCTTTTGTATTGGCAACTAAGTTTACTTCAGAAACCACGGCAGAAAGATTCAAGTCTTCAACATTAGCACAAAGATTCAAGTCTTTATGACCATTGAAACATTTTGTACCTTTCACACGCCTAACAAATCCTATAACCAAACAGAAGATTAGTGGTAGTAATAATTCCCTATTTTAGTTAGAGTTGACATTTGATGCAGTGCAAAATATTTTTACACAAGTGACCATCAGAATACGAGCCCATGAGTTTTGCTTTTATATGTTGTACTTAAAGTTTAAAAGATACATGTCATATTTTAGTACTCAATTGTGTAAAAGAATACTACACTGATTTAAAAATAAACTCTTCTAAGTGTACGTTGAATTTAGCAAATAATATTGTTCGACTTAGTAATGCAATACTGAGCCAATTTTTCTGGTTTATCTAAAGGGCATATTTGGGTTAATAACACTTTTTTACTTCTGCACTTTATATTAAATCCCATTTGAGAATTTTCACTTTCAATTGTATCAATTAAACCTTTACACTTTTAATTTGTTGCAATATCAACTTTATGCTAACTTTTGTTTAAAAAATAGACGAAAAGTCGTATATGACAAACACATTACCTTTTTCAAGGGGCAAAGACATAAAATCATGCTTCTTCCCAATAATTTACCACAAATTTCTCTCAAATCACTCTAAAATCATAAGTGTGGTCAACTTTGTGATGTATATAATGTAATTAGGTTTCATGTAGAAACTTTCAATTCAACTCACGTGCGATATGTATAAGTCTTTCAGATGAAAAATGGTTAAATTTAACGTATTTGTCCCTTGAAAAATGCCATATGGTTTTCTCATGTGAATTTTTTGTTAATTTTCCAAACAAAAGGTTGGCATTGCAATAAATTAGAAGTGTAAGGGCTTAATTATTATAATTAAAAGTGAAGATATTAAAGTAAGATTTAGTGTAAAGTATAATTAACTCTTTCATCTTTTATCTTACTAATAACATTTGATTACACAAAATGGAGTTTTAGACAAATAACCTGGAAATGATTTTTTATCCTGTACACACGATTTTAAATAGCAATCTATGATTTGGAGTTTGATGACAAATCACAAAATTACACTCCGAGAAATTTGTAATCTAGAGATTTTCGGTTCTGGAATTGTTTATACCTTATCTCATTCCACAAAACAAAGGAGGATGTTTTACTAAGACTGCTCTGAGTTTGGGTACTTCGAGCTGCTACAAATAGCTTCATGTATTCCTTTGCACTATCCAATAGTCTAAAGTTCGGAGTTTATGACAAAAAACATAGTAGTTTTAAAACCTGTTCCTCAAATTAAGTCATTTTAAATTTATTTATCAAACTTAAGTTGCTCCGAGAACATAATTTGAAGTACGAAGGTTTATCTTCAAATGATTTTATTATCAAGAAACAACTTCTAAGTAAATAATATTTGTAAATATATTTTAAACTACAAAATAAATTTTAAAATCACCCTGATTAGGCATAAGCTCCTTGACTCATTTGGTGCAAAGCGAAGCGGGAAAGAAGAGAGAGAAGACTAGGGCACGCCTCTCTCTGCTCATCCGTCGTATCGCCATTCCTCCAAACAGTAAGCTCCCATCAATACTCTCAAATTTATTGACTGATGCTTATCTCTCTCTCTCTCTCTCTCTCTCTCTCTCTCTGTATAAATATGTACGCATCTATTTATGAATGTGCATTCATAATTGTTATTCTTTCTTCTGTAAGCTTTTGGGTATTATGTTGTTTGGTATGAAATCAGTGTAATTGGATGTATGTGACCCAGCGATCAGTATTTCAGTTGTTCAATTTATTCATTTGCTTCTGTTTATGCAGTGTACTCGTAAGTCTTGTGTATTATTATCGTGTGTAGGCGATTTCTGATAAGGCCCATTAAGAAAAGCTTTTGAGGATATCTATTGCTTGCGTTCTCAATTCTCCAGTTTCAAGCAATTTTTAAGGCTGTAATTTGATAGTTGCAGGCTTCCACTTTGGTGCTGCAACTTCCGGATTTCAAGATTTTGTAACGCTTGTGAGATCACCACTCTTAAAGGATTGAAATAAAATCCTGATCACCAGTAAAATGGTACCTCTCTCTGTCTATTATATATATATATATATATATATATGCACTTATATACGTATATGCATATATATATGGGTAAATTTTTTTCCGGATAGACATATATGTTTTTTTCATATATAATTTATATGTAATTGTGTATGCTAACTATTATATGTCTATATGTCTGAAATATTTAGAAAAATTGAGTTTGTTTGAATGTAATTTAGATTAAATTTTTTTTTAAGTGAAATGTCAGATATAAAGCATTTAGCTCGACAAAGAGTCAATTATCAAGTACCATAAAACAAGAAAGAAAGATGAACACCTTTAAATACTGCAATTATAGCCACACAAGTACTGTGTCTCACATTTTGATTTAATGGGATATCCTATATCATGAGGGCGGCTGCACGCTGCAACTCCAACATGATGACCACTGCCAATAGAATTGTTAGAAGTATACAACCTGTTAATTCTACTAACTAGCCCTACTACTTCCACTTCCACCAAACCAGACTACCACAAAAAATGATGAGAAGGAAATACAACCCTGCGACCTCCGCTTGTTGTCTCTGCTGCTCCATTTTCCATGGTTTGAGGGACCCATTGAATTTTTACTGGCCTTTTTGGTGTTCTTTACTATACAAGTTTTGTGGTAGGCATATATACAGTGTTTCTTTTGAGGTCAACAAAAATACCATCTCTTCTGAAATTTAAACAAATGCAGGAAACAAGAACCAAAAATCCCAAAATATAGCGAAATTATGCTTTTAGTTTTATTTTGTTTTCTGAGTATTTGTTGCTTTACATCTTTTTTCATTAACCGTGTTTCAGTCAGGCAGGAAAGAGACAGTCTTGGATTTGGCAAAGTTTGTTGACAAGGGTGTTCAAGTCAAGCTTACTGGTGGAAGACAAGGTTAGTGCTAGACTGCTATTCTGCACATCATTTTTATTGTTATTGTTGGTATTAATGTTAATATTATAATGTCATTTCGATAAGTTTTGATATAAACTTAAAAATAACTTTGTGAAGACTCTGCAAAATATACTTCTTTTACGTCAGAGAAAGAAAGGAAGAAGAGAAGGTAGAATATAGGGCAGTTTGTCTTCTCATACTGAGAGAGAGAGAGAAAGAGAGAGAGAGAGAGAGAGAGTTCTAAGTGGGTCATACTAATTAATTCACTCCTGGAAGTTTGTAAGGTTAAAGTGTGAACCTCTATAAACTTGTGTTAGAAGCGCCCAAGAATTAGCACATTGATGATACATAATTTGACTGTCCATACCTAATTTTTTCCTCCAATGTCCTCTTTTCTTTCTTTCTTTTTTTCTTCTTTTCTTCTTTTGTATGGTTTGTGATCTAGGAAAACATCTCCCTAGAAGGGAAAATATTACATGCCAGGATTTTTCACCCTTCACATCATGTCCTTTTATGTATTTATCTCCTTATTAGGATGACATCTTTCTATAAAGGACTGTTTCGACATGTCAGGCTTTTCTCACTCCACGTTACATCTTTAACCATGATGATACTGAATTTAACTGAGACTTCAATATAGCAATCTCTCAATATGAAAGGCTTACTCTCCTAGTAGTCGGCTTTGTCTCGCTCCCTTCCTGCTCTATGTAGTAATATTCAAAGTGGTAGAAGGAAAGATTGCTTGTAAGGATATAGTTAGCTGAGACAAAAACATTGCATTAGCAAACTTTCAAGTTACTCCCCGTCCTTAGAGGTGGTATTAAAACACCATTTTTGGTGGCAGCCAAATGCAAATATTTTGCATGGAAAACTTGGATAGTATGGGAATTCTATAAAAGAAGGGGGAAACAGAATTCAAAAGTGAACATTGTCATTTTTCAAGGTTCTAGCTTACATCTGCGTAGGATATTAAGTATTTTAATTTTTTATTGTCGTGTTTGTGTTTTTCGTTAATTTTTATAATGGACAATTCTTTGATTATCATTAGGGGCTATAAGCGAGCTGTAGGTAGGTTTTTTTTTTCCCCCCCCCTGTTAGTGGCCTTTGGTATTAAGTTGGGTCATATAAAGGGGTTGAGTGGACCCAAAAAAATATCCTGACTCCCGAGTCTTAGTCAAAGCTTGGCCACAAAGTATTAATTGGGACGAAGTTTCCTTGGCCTCCAAGTTTAATCTGCTATACACATGCAATGCATGTAGCCTGTTTTATTCAATGAATGAAAGAAGTATATTTCAGCCTTTTTCTTTGTGTGATGCATCATCCCTTAGGACCTAGCAGTGGTTGCCTACGCTTCCCCTCTCCTTTCTTGTCCTTCTTTTTCTTCCATTCTCTCATTCTCCTTTAAGTTTTCTCTGCACTTGTAGAACTGCTTGTTAGATTTGCCTTTGATCTTTTATTAAACACTTTGTTGAGCCTGTATAAATCTTAACTTGAACGCCAAAACCGTTGCCTAACCTGGCCCAACATCCATAATCACTTTTCCCAGCTAAACATAAATCTAAAAGCTATTTTGGTGCTGAAAATTGAAAGATTCTGTATCACAGCCTTTGCATTTAAAGTCATTATCTTGAAGCCATAAGTTGAACATGCTCTTCATAGAGTATTATTTTTAAATTTGAATGTTTGGGAAGGGGGGGTGGATATGAAAAAAGAGATGGCTGCAAGAAGCATGGCTCTGGAATTTATGTGGGAAATTACGAGGAGGAAAAATAGGAGAAAAGTGGGAAGCAGTAATCATTATCTAGGTGTGATGGAGGAGGAGTGGAAAGCACACATTCTTGCAAGCTTTGGTGCAGAACTTGATTTGGCAAGGGTGAGATGGCAGGGGTTATTTAAAACTGATTGTGATCACTTTTAAATGGCTAAAAGTTGTTAACAGATATCAGATATGTAATTTTAAGTTTTTAAAAGGTGTTCCAAAGGGGAAAATTAGTTTTAGGTTTAGTTAGGCATGGAAAGACACAATTTTGGGACTGACTTTTGGGCTGCAAACAGTACCCTCAATATATATGTATATATATATATATTTTAAATTTTAATTGGCTCGGGTTGGTTCTTTGATGGAGGAGAGCATTGAGCTCATTTGATGTGGACGTTCCTAATGTTGACGGTATGGTTCTGGTTGCAGCCTTGCAGGTTATTGTGATGCAACAAAGAAATGGAGAGAGAAGGATAAGAAGAAGATGGTCTAGAAATCACCCTTAGAGCTCCTTAGGCATCATTCCAAGGGTTAAAGTTGCATCACACAAATCCCAAAGAAGCTTCAGAAGTTTTGGAAAGTTCTCTGAAGTAGTCTATCAAATTTGAAAGCTTAAGTTGTTTATTCTTTATACATAAGCTATTGAAGAGTCATCTATTCCAACTAGGACTAACTCCTAAACTAGAAATTTATGAGTTTTGGATCTATGAAATCCATCCAATCTAATTAAAAACCTCATATAATAACCAAATAACATGACTCAAACTCTGAACCACAGGTAACAACTATGATCCATGTCCAGAAAGTGTAGAAGTTACAAAATAGCCTTGATCGCAAAAATAATGAAGTATAGAGAACATTGATTTTGATCCCACAATAAATTAAGTAAGACGTAAAATTGGCTTCATATGACTTTAATTGTGATTATTTGAGGTCTTAAATTGGCCCAACATAATCAAGCACAAAGGCTTGGGCTTAAAAGTATCCTTACTCTAAGAGCTCTGTAACTTTTCATCAAGGAGCTTGGTACTTACCAAGTATTTTCTTATGGAAGGATAGTTGGAAAAACTTGCAAATTGGGGATTGTGTTGCAAAGCTCAATTTTAGTTACCAAGCTTGACCCCAACATTGTGGATATGCTGCTGGGTGGCACCCCCCCTCTTCCTATATTTTCTACGTGTTTATGTCGGGCAATCCACCAGCTAGTTGTGAACATGTGCTTTGCATAGGTGTAATAAGAAATGTGGAGTAAAAAAATTGATATAGGCAGCCATGGAGTAGCAGGTTACATTGCAGACCAATAAAGCAAGAGCACTTCGTTGGGAGAGATGTATCCATATCGAACATGCGTCAGACACTGATACGCATGGAACACTCGCGGACACATGTCAGACAGTCCATTTTACGTCTTTAATTTTTTATTTATTTATTTTTACGACGGATACTTCACGGACACGGCGTGGACACCCATGTCCTATTTTGGATACTTTAGTGACATAGCAAAGGTTCAACTATAAATTTTAAAACCAATTGTTAGGTCAAAGAAGTAGAAGAACAAGAACAAGAATAAGAAGAGAAACAAGTATCTACTAATATTGGTGGTTATTTTGTTTTGTGTGCTCGTTATAGATTTTGTATTAGATGATGGATGATAGTTGATGAAGAGTAATGATGTTTTAATGTTTTCGGTAGTTTATGAATTTATGGCATTGTGTATTGATGGAACATTTTTTTTGTTGTTAGTGTGTTTGTTTTCGGTAATTGTGAATGATTTGTTGCCGATTAAGTATGAAATATTTTTTTTATTTTTATTTTAAATGGTGTTATCTTGTATATTTTTACTTCTTTTGAAAGATATTTCTATATATGACAAATAAAAAAATATAAAAATGTATCCTTTTGTCGTGTCTTGTATTTTTTGAAAATTGTCGTGTCAGCGTGTCCGACATGTATCGTGTTCGACACTTGTGTCCGTGTTCATGCTTCTTAGTTGCAGACCTAAGTGTATCCGTTCATGCAAAATAAACGTACTAATTTATTAAGTGCTTAGAGAAGTTGTCTATATTTTGAATGCATAAAAATTATATAACTTGTCTATATTTTGCCAAATTATGCTAAAAATATGCAAGATTGGTATGTATTGTTCTTGTTTGCAGTTGATGTTCCTCTCTTGCACTTTGGATCATCCTTTTAGCCCCTGTTACATGGACTCGAGTACGGGTGTTAGGTGAGGGTATGTATTTTAAGTGTCGGATATATCTAATTTCCATGTTTGAGGATATCGGGATACAACTAGATTTAATATATCTCTATTACTCTTTTATTTTTTTGAAAGGGGAAATGGTGATTACAAGCTAAAATAGAGCATTTCATGTATAAAATGTAAAACTTTTGCATAGTTCTATAGTAAACTCAATTACTCATACATTGTTGTTGGATGCATGTCCAACTAGTCATATTGGACACATATTCCATACCCTTATCCGAATATTGAGTGTTGGACAGGGGTATTTCACAAATTTAGAAGACTCCATTTAACATAGGTTTTAGCTACCTCCGTTGTATCTTTTATTTGCTTTCTTTTCTTTTTGTAAACCTTATGATTCTTGGATGGTAATGATCAAAGATTGTTTGTTATTAAATGTAAAACATAACTCGAAATAAAGACTCAAACTCATCTCTGGAATTTGTTATGAAGGCTTTAAATTTGATCTTGTGAAATTGCAATTAACGACAGATATCTTCTCCTTACTGAATCATCAATGAATTGCTCGTTACACCTGGCACCTATCTTATGGTTTCTTGTTTTGTACTGCATTTTGTGGGGTTTCTGCTGGGAAGAAATGCATCTTTCCGGATTCAATGTGAGTACTTACAAGATAATCTTAAATGTTACAGTGACGGGGACCCTGAAAGGATATGATCAGTTATTGAACCTTGTCTTGGATGAAGCCTTAGAGTTCCTAAGAGGTAACTCTCTCATGGCTTACTACTTAACAATTGTCTCTTCAAGATTAGCCAAATATGGTTTTCAAGGTTGCTCCATTGCGACTTGGGGGCCATGGGTTCAAAATACGGAAGCAGCCTCTCCGCATGTAGGGTTAAGCTTCGTACATCTAACCCTTTCCACATCCCGTGATGGTGGGAGCCTCATGCTCTGGGCTGCCCATTTTTTAATATGGTTTTCTTTCACTCTTTTCAATCTCAATTTTTCTTTGATTAAAAAGAAAGAATGTTTAATCTTCCTTTTTAGTGGAAGAAATGGTAAATAAAAGAAAGGATCCTTACGAGCTGGTGCAGTGAAAAAACACTGCAGAGTGGTTGCTGGGAATAAATCAACCAGCAGTTTTTTAAATTTGCAACCAAGCTTGAAAAAGGCTGCAAGGAAGAAATCCTAACACTAGATATTTGTTTTAGGCAAATGCTAACTTGTGCCTTTAGTGCACATGTTAAGCATGCATCGTTTGGTTGTACACAGTGTAGGGCCACACTTTTTTCACAATTTCCATTGCTTTTTTACAACTAGACAATGCATGCCAAATATGTGTGCTGAGGGCACATGTTAGCAAAACCCTTTGTTTTAAGCCAAAAAGCCTGCCTTAACTGATTTTTCATTCATATATATATATATATATGTAAGACATTACAACCCCATTGTCGTCATCTAAAGTTCTTACGTTCTCTAGACAACCACCACTAAGTCTAATAAAGGCTTGGTGACTATATTACCAACAATGCAAGTTCCTAAAATGTGGCCTTAAAAACTTTCTTAACTTCACATATTACTAATAATTCACAAATAACCAATTATTGATTTGTTCCTTGAGAAGAAACTGTGGCTTAAGTACAAACCTTTCTTAGCGAAAACTGAATTTGCTAATTTCCAGATGGGCTGCATCAGTCTTCAAATAAAAAAGAAAGTGTTGGAAGCCTATAACTGTGACTCAGAAGTGGTGGCCATTTATGAAATCATCTTTTCTTTTTGAATCATTGTCAGTTTACATGTATTTGAGCTTGTCCTACTTTATTATACTTGGAAGTTGGAATCCATCTTGCTATGTCATCGCTGATAGTATGTGCACTCAGCAAAGAGTTATAGTCATGTTCTTTGTAGAGGTGCATGCTGCACCTTTGAACAAAGTCTTTATCAACTTCAGACTGCTGTCATAATCATTTTTAGGAGTTGTTCTTTATTTTTTTGGATTGGTTTTGTATACACTACTATGATTTGACCTTCAGTCTACAAATAATTTTCAAACTAACTCCAAATAAAGCATTAGCTTCTGATTTGAGTGTATAAAGAATGATTTTGACTTGTGATTTTGCTGCAGATCCAGATGATCCACTGAAGACTACTGATCAGACCAGGCGTCTTGGCTTAATTGTATGTTCTCCATACGCTACATTTGCATGTTTTGCAACAGTTGGGACTGTCTATGTTAAAATTACTACAAATATTTTTACTTCCTGTGGGAAGTATTCTTAAAGGTGCCATCCAAAAGTTGCAGTTCTTTACTATCCGCAACGAGGAAAAAAGAAGTTGCAACACTACAGAGTATTCATGGTTAAATGTTTGTTGTTCTATTGCAGGTTTGTAGGGGAACTGCAGTAATGCTTGTATCACCAACTGATGGAACTGATGAGATTGCTAATCCCTTTACGCAGCCAGATGGAGCCTAAATTTCTGGACTTTTTATCAAGTTGCCTTAACATTGGTTTGTCCTCTTTTGTTGTGCCCCCCAGCTAACAAAAGCCTGACTTGGAATGATATTGGGGAGAGCTTGTGTTCAGTCTGTTTTGCCTACTTTGCCACTATCTATGATGTGAAGTGGAAGTAGATGTCCTATTCTTTGAACTGATCTGGTCTGAATTGGCAAAAGGGTGTTTGGATGTCCCTGGGAAATGAATTTGATTTTCTTGGGACCTCCAAAATACAGAATTTGGTTTTCTGGGGACATCCAAATGTTCCTTGGGTGTTTCTTTTAAGCAGCTACCCGCATTTCATTGATTTGAACATGGGTAAAAACTCAAGGAACTTGTGAAAATGTTTTCTGATTTCATCTACACATTGGAATACTAATTTTTCTTACTGATTGTGTGCAGTTCAAGGCAATGAGATTATGTGTGGCTGATGGGCAGGAATGTTTTGCCTGACTTTCAAGTTAAGGTCTCTCTACAAATGCATATAATAAATGGATATCTGATTGGAAGGTTGTTATAGTAAGCTAAGCCTTCTGAAAGGGGCTTTATATTGGGGTTCTATGTTTTGTTTTGTTTTTTTTCTACTTATGCTGATTCTGAAGCCCTTTGTTTGAGCAAGTTGTTGTTTACACTTGCCCAGGAGTATGACTGTTGAGGCCACTGTTTGCTTGTAGACTGCATGCTGATGCTGTGTGAGGAACTGTGAGATTGGCAAGATTGGGTAGAAAGCTTTGCTGTGGTGATGTAGTTTAAAAGAGTTCATTCCCAAAAGATGGATCTGTTTTTCCTTTTTGTATAATTTTAGGTATTGTCTTAAATCCAACAAATGAATGGTTTTGGTGATTGGCGGTTAGCTGTTCTCGTGCTTAAACATGAGGTCTCAAGTTCTAAAAATTTAAATTACTTTGTATTTGTTGTCCTCTGTGGTCCTCACCTAGAAAATTGAGATCGACATGATGGAATGGATGACTCAAAGAAGAGACGACCCCAAAGGTAGGTGTCGTGGCGCCATTGCTATGTAAGAAAATTGTTTGGGGTGTTTGTTTATCCCATCGTCCTAGTAGGATTACAGATTATATGTTTTGAGGGGCAGAGAAACAAAGAAAGTGCTAGAATCCAAGAAGGTGGTGAAGGGGACAAAGAATTTTTTTTATCCCTTTCCAATGTTTAGAAGCTAAGTCAGTATTTGGTTTAGCAGCCAAAAAGTTTCCAGACAAATGGAAATCTATGTACCAATGAATTGATTTCCATCCTTGTCACCGTCCAATTGTGAACCAAACATGTCTTCTATTACAATTACTTGACTAAAGGAAATTGCTATTCTCTTTCCCATTTCCCAATCATGACTAAAAAAAGAGAATTCTTTGAACCAAGACCCACAGAGAGGGTGGAATATGCATGGAACTTTTTACTCCTTTTCTCATCAATTATTCTTGACAACCAATTTTCAAATTATATGAAGTTTCCTTTCCTTTTTATTTTTTTTTCTTTCTTCTCTCAAGTCTCATATCAGTGTTACAACCAATGATGTAGATTCATGTCCATAGAAACAACAAAAATATTGATGTAGGATGGCCTACCTTGACTTCGTTTAATATGATACTCCCAAAACATGCAGCCTTAATAACTTTAGTCAGTAAATGAATAAATATCTTGCAATTCCTGACAACTTTATCATAACTTAAAAATAATAAAAATATTTCCAGCAGGACAGTTATCTATGATCAAAGCCACAGAAAAAAATAATAATAAAAAAAAAGGAATGAAGAAGTAAGGCTAACTTTTGGTATACTAAAAAAGTTTCAATATCCAATCATGTCGCTCTTTTTAATTGGCAAAAAAATGTAGATTATTAGTTAGATGGCCCACCCACTTATTTATCATATATAGCACAACAATAATTAGATTTTCAGATTTGTTTAAACTGATTCATTAATATTTCCAATGCCCATATTCCAATCATGTTTGCTACTTTTAAGATGCCAGACTACCCATGCTTCAATTATCATGAGAGCAAAGGATTTGTGTATTGAGCAATAACATACATACAGACATACATATATATATATATATATATTAAAAAAATAAGCATACCCTTAGCAGCCATTTAATTCCTTAAATTAGTAAGTTTTTGTTAAGAATCACTATCAGGATAATTAGGAATCACAGATTGTTTGTTGCATATATATGTATATATATACTGCTTTAGTCTTTGGTTGGATATTTCCATAAACTTTCCCTTGAGCTCTTTTGGCATAGGTTGGGTATTACAAGGAATAATAATCTTAGTTTTGTATTCAGTCTATCACTCTTAACACCTTATATTTGGAGGACTAATACTGAGGAATTAATTTTTTTTTTTGAAAAAAATTTGTAATCATTTTAGAAAAATGTTTGCTGAAAATGATTTGCTTTTGTTGTTTTCATTCTCTTCCAATTGTTCTTTTGACATTGACTTTGTGTCAAATTTAAGCGTACATACGAAAGCTCCTATGATTTATACGCACACAACCAAAAAAAATATTCACAATTTTTCTTTTTGAAAATCTATTTATGTTTTTTCTCTCTCCCTTATATCTATACAAGCTTTTTTTGGACTCTCAACGCGAACTCTATAATTTCTACTAATTTTTATTAGCAAACAAATCTTAAAAATCATAATCATCATACAATTAGAAAAGACCTACAAATATTTGATCATCGAATAGGTCCAAATACGTATACTGAATGGGTCACAGAACACAAAATCAATAACACTCAACATTTTGTTTAATTTCCTCCATGCGAATACGTAATAATTAGTAATGTTTATAAGTCTCTATCAGCTTTTCACATCCATTAGTTATTCCATTCAAGTGAGTCTTATAATTATGCACTATCTTCCCTAAAAGTTAAGTGCTTTTTGGCGTGCTGCATGTGCCAATTTAGACTTATTTGGCTCTCGGTAGATACGTGTCAAATTATTTTAGGTTACAAAAAAACAAAAAGTTGTGTAACGTCTATGGTATATATCTTTAAGTATCTTGCATCCCTTGGCAAATTCTATCTTAGCTTTTGCATAAGAAAATTTATATGCATTGGGGAAAGAGTGGGGCTATACAAACCGACCAAACTTACTCATTTACTTTACAAAGTGGCTGTCTTCTTTTTAAGTCACATGTTGATATGGCAGCCACACTAGTTTGTTAAAAAAGTTGGTAAATTTTTTAGTTGAGTGTGGCATTTTTCTTAAGAAAATTATTTGTAATCACAAGCCACAATACAAAATTTGAAAAAAGAATGAAAAAGTGAGGAGATTCCTATTTTTCCTAACCTTGCTGGTCTTTTAATAGAGAACAAATATTATTACATGAACAATAAAGGGTGGCCTAGTAGTCGATTGGTCTGCATGTTAAGCATGAAATCTCAAATTCGATTCATCTTTACATTCCTTTGTAGTTAATCATTAATCATGTAATATTCGCGTGACAACGATGACACCATACGAATTCAAAGGAGTAGTATGTCAAAGGCATAGATACTCTCTAACCAAAAAAAAAAAAAAGGCATTATTAGAAGGTCCACCTACTTATTTCTCACAGCTAATGCATCAATAATTTGATTTGCCATTACTTTTTAAGTAATATAGTATATATATTCCATTAATGCCCATTCCAAGTTATCATATTTGCTACTTTTAGATTGTATTCCCATACTTTCAGATTCCAAAATATAGAATTGGTCAATTATAGTAAGAAATTGAGATATGTACGTCTATTACCAATTTTCTATTCAAAATAAATGTGCTCTTAGCAGTCATCTGACTTATTTAATTAGAAGGTTTTCGTTAAGAGTCACTATCAGAGTTGACACAGAAAAATTAGGACAAATAAATTATTGTTGGTTCATTTCTATAGAATATTTGGCTCCATTAAAGCTGAATCTAGGCATGCTTTATATGTTTGAATATTAGATTTGTGGAGAGAAAAAGACAAAGGGAAGAGAAATTATAGTAAATGAAAAGGAAGTAAACAAAAAAAGATTACTTTCTTACTTTCTCATTTTTTAATGTGGTTGAGTTAGAAAAGTAAAAAACAAAATGGTATTTGTCAAAAAAAATTATTTCTTATTTCATTACCCACAAAAATAAATATGTAAAAGTAATTTTATTTTCCTTTGATCTGCTTTTGTTCTTGACAAATTCAAGATTCAAACATTACATAAAAGTCACAACAAAAGCTTAGTCTGGACCACACATGTAAGTATCAGTTTTTAAAATTTAGAGATATACGTATTTTTTCCACCTTTAGATCAAATCACATGAATTAAAAAAAAAATCAATCAGTCGCAAGAGATGGTTCAATGATCAACTTATTTTTATATTAAGCATTAAGTTTCAAATTCGTTCTCCCTTTATGTTTTCTTGTAACTGGCCATCATAAACTCAAGAGTGAAGTGGTCAAAGGGTTGGACACCCAGCAACAAAATAAAAAATAAAACTAAAAAAGGATCCATTTTATTTCCTTACAAATTATTGAAGTTGATAAATGCGTAACTTCAGTTGATAGAACCAGTCTCCTCTCCACACAGTGGGGACCACCTATGCGAGTAAAGAGTTTTCAACTACCAAGAAAAACCTTTTTTCTCATCTTCCAAAATCATGTGATTTTTCAACTTAACCGAAATGTGCCACAATTTAACTGCATTTATTATCTGTTTTTTTTTCTTTTTATTATAGAATATTTCACGTTGTTGACTGATTACTTTCTCAAGATAATGAAAGGGTTCCAAGAGGTTGCCCTCATAGTATTTCTCAAAAGCTCGCCCATTTTGTATACGTGTCAAGTCATTAATTTTCTCTAGTTAAAACTGTCTTCAATATAACAAAAAAAATCAAAAACTTGCAAAGCAATAGACCAACATACACTAATTGAATAACAAATAAATTAGAATCAATGTGGCCAAATGAAAGAGAATGCTAATCTTTGATTGTCTCATTTGATTTGATCTAATGTAATTTTGAGGTAAAAATTCAGTTGCAAGATGCTTACACCATGTCTAACCCAAATGGTAAGGTGTGTGTCTCTATTTGGGTATAAGATCAAGTCTAAAAATTGGAGTTCATAAATGACTATAAAGGCCAACCTTTTTCTTGATGGGTGCAAAAGATAATCAAACAAAATTCATAGTTTCATACCTACTTACAAACATTAACAATAAATACAAAGCCTTGGTAATAACAAGAGTAATGCTACGTAAATGTTACCTTGACATGCAAGTTTTCATACGGAACTCGTTATGGCCTTCTCGTTTCCAAACAAATGACTTATCACTAATTGAATTTAAAAATTTTTATTACAACTTTATATAAAAATTCTATTTGTGTACCATTTTCTTAACAACAAACACACAACTACATATGCAAATGTTGGAAAAATCAACTCTTTCAGGTCTAAATTTTTTCTCATTTTAACTTTATATTTTTTTTAATGGAGTCAGACTATGGAAAAGTTCGATTGGCCCTACCCAGTCAAGGACCTATAGATATGCGAGAAGAGAAAGAAGGTCACATGGATACAAATGTGCATTTGAGCTCATGATTAAATAAAAGAATTCAATGAGGAAGATATTGCTTTTAGTTAAATTTGTACAAACTTCTTTTGTAAATAATAAACTAGGAAGTGAAAAAGAAGGCATATAATAATTAACTTGCCATCTTACTTTATACACCAAGTTTGTAAGCTTTGTTTGTTTACAAAGCATAACTTACTGAACAAAGATAATAATAGTCACGATGCTTGTAAGTTTTCTCTGTTTGATTGAATACCTTGTTGAACAAGGATAATGTTCACAATTTTTAAATTTTTTAAGTACAAATATGATCAGTAGAATTTTATTTAACTAAAGAAAAATATAGCAAGTAAACATTAAAAATTATTCGGACTTATTGTAGTACATAATAAGGCACGTCGATTTGTAGAATAATGAATGTATGGCACAACTGATTGGAGACAATTTGCCGCTCAGTTCGAGCCACAGTCCTTTAGGCTCTATTCGGCTCTTCCCATTTTCCCTTCGCCTAGATAGGTATACATACAAATTGTTTTCCGAAAAAATTTGCAGAGTAAGGTTGTAGAGTTTGTTAGTGTCTGATATTTATTTGGACGTAACTTTTTATGATGGTGTTAATTATCACTTGAATTGATCATAATTTTTAGGGTTGGCAACATGACAGGCTTGAACTGAAGGACTTTTATCCCAACTCCATCTTGACATAGTGACTTTTTCTCTTGCCTCTAACCCGCCTCGCTTTACCCCTCCCACATCCCCACCTCATCCCACCTCCTTCATCTTGGTAATTTTTTCAAGTACATGGTATGGTAGGTAAAGTAGAGACTAAAATCATATAAATAAAAAAAAATTCACACTTTTATATTCTAATATAATATTTCTATGTAAATATATATATATATATATATATGTATAAACAGGGTGGGTTATTGCACATTGTTCTCAAATTTGATCCGATTCGATCAGTATCATTCTATACCCGTCTCATTAGGGGCGAGACATGGCAAAAACCAGAGATGTCATATTATTTTGCCATTTCTAACAGTTCCGGTTCAATAGTCATTTTTTTTATTTAGTGGCTAAGATCGAAAGGTACCAATATTGGTGAAAAATTACTTTTTATTTTTTTACAATCATGTCACTTAGGGATGTTCACAGGTCGAGTCAGATAATCACTTGCTACTAGAACCGAAAAGACCGAGTTAAACTTTTTTTGAACCGTTTTCGACCCGATGAATGATCAGTTTGGTTCAGTCGTGTTAGGTTCAGATCGGGTTGAGTGTGAAAATTATTTTTTAGTGTAAAATGTTCGGTAATATTCGGGTTTGTCAAGTGAATGGGAGTCTTAACGGCTCAACACTCAAACTAAATATAATTGAGTTGGTCAAAATCTACCTATTATCTACCTATAGATGATCGAGTTTGGTCAATTTAGTATTACATCGGCCGATAAAATTTCTAAAACAATCCTAATGTCACTCTTATTTCCTTTCACAATACAATAGATCCCTGTTAAGTGAGTCCATAAGTAGAATCCTCCTGCATATTATACATTTAATAATAAGAATAACGTGGTGCGGTGTTCCAATGAATTTTTTTTTTTTTGATTTTTAGATTCTAGACCATAGTAAGCCCTGAGAAAGTTACACCCAAAAGGGAATTTGTCGTGATAAAACTCCTCATTCATCTCGTTTCAATTGATCACGAGAAGAGCTCCACTTGCAAGTCAATGGGACCCCTCCGCAGCTTTACAACCTGTCCAATCATGACATGACTCAAACTATAGACAGAAACCTTAAATTGACAAATAAACCCCCGACCTTTCCCAAAAGTTACACAGACGACGCTCCTCTCCCCTCGTCGCTGTTTGACCTGAGAAAATATCAGAAATTTTCTTAGAATTTTCCTAATCCCGAAAATTCAAAGAGCTAAGCACTTTCTAGTTCGTAAATTTTCATTTCCACAATTTTCTCGACCACCAATCAGAGTCGCACACACGAGAGAAAAAAAATTGATGAGCCAAAAGAAAATATCATAACCTAAAATTCCCTTTGATTAAACCAAATAACACAAACAAAGAGAGACCATTACAAATATCGATTCAACAACAACATACACACAGAATTTCATCATCATAATTATCTTCACATGACTCAACAATCTCTCTCTCCTCTACCGCTGTGTAGAGAGCTCATCTGTGGGAGAGAACAATAAGAGATCGAGCCTCTCCAATCTCTGAATTTCATTTCACTCGAATTTCATATAAATATGTACGTGCATGTCCGTTTCAAACTCTGACGATCTTCGCAGCCTTCACCACCGGATTCTCCCTCGCGATCGCCTCCCGGCCGGCAGCTTTGTAGTCGTAGCTGCAATCGTGGCGATCGGAGTACCGGTGATCCGCGCAGAACAGCTCGCCGCACCGGCACCGGAATCCAGTCAGCCCTACCTTTCTCCTGCAGCCGGAGCACCGATTCACCTCCCTCTTGGCCACCGCCGTCTGAGATCCATCAGCCACAGGCGCCCGAGCCTGCGAGGTCAGGTCCCTGCTGGTCTCCGCCGGATTGGAAAACCTGTCCGGGGAACGCAAGGAGGTAGATCTAGGGCTCCTGTCACCACCGCCGGCGGAGAATTTGTGACGAGGCGTCACGATCCCGACGGCAGAGGAGGAGGAGGAGGTAGCGGTGGTGGCGTTGAAGCAGTTCTGGCACATGTTGTTGGTGGCGGGGTTGCCGGTGACACCGCAGTTGTTGACGCAGAGAGTTATCGTTTCGGGGACGACGTTGAATTCCGTCCCCTCTTTCTCTGTCCTTTGAGCCATAATTTCAGAAAAAAATGAGATATACTTTAAGAGAGAGAAAGTTCAGATTCGTAGAGAGAGAGATTGGGGAGGTGTTTGATTTTGGTGTTTTGGGGAGATTAATGGGGAGGAGTTTTTATGGGGATACAGGGGGAGGGGATCGGTAGTGGCGATGTTATATGGACCTCGTGGAGACGCGTATCAGTCATTATGCGTCATCACGTTTACCAAAATGCCCCCGCGGCTTTTCTCAGAAGAGTTCTTTGTTTTTTTTTTTTTTGCAGTGGTTATTCTAGAATAAAAAAACACTTAATTGACGTGTTAATTGCTTAATCGTCACGACTGAGGTTATTCATATTATATAACTATGTGTTAGTCCGTACATTGTACCAAAAATAAAACTTTTTTAAATTTTTAATACAAATATTATAAAAAAATTAAGTCATACATCACAGTTAAGGCACTAATTATACTATATGATATATATAACTTTAAAATTCTATGGAATTGAATAGTTGAATTTTAATAATTTTTTAAAGATCTTACATAGTTGAATGTTAATCAACTATTTTATGAAAAAAAATTAAATATATCGTATTAATTACGAAATAGTGTAATAAAACATAAAACATAAAAACTCCTATTCATGATATTAACTATAATTTTAAATAAAATTAAAAAGATCTTAAGCATACAATGAAAATGTATTTGGTAGGTCTCAATACTAATTATTATTTTATATAAAAAAATTAAATGCAATAGACAACTTAATCAAAAACTTAATAGATTTTTTTTAATAAGAAACTCATACATATTTATACACATACCCTAAATAAGAAACTCATATGTATAAAACAATTAATAAGAATCTTCATTACTTATAAGTCTTTTTAAGATATGACTTATGTAACAAATAAGGAGGTTAATAGAATAAGCATCTCTATTGCCTGTAATATGGCATTTTAAAAATAAAATAGTATAGAGTGTGTCACCTAAGTGCCAAATAGAAAAGAGACAAAATATAGGGATAAATACAACTTTTATGTATATATATATGATTACGAATTACCAGAAAGTTATGCTAGGAGATATTTTAAGCGAAATTTTTAAATAATATTTTAAGAATGTTACATAATTCAAAAAAATATTTATCAAAATCTTTCAAATATTATTGTGAAATCTCCCTTGACATATTGTTCTCATAATTTTTCTTTTTAGTGTTTTTCACTCTCATATATTACTTTTAGCAAAACTATATGGTTGTTTTAAGAAGTTTACACGAATATTATGTAGCATTAGGATTTTAATTGATCACAACAGTATTCTAATACTTTTTATTAATATTTTAAACTTCCGAACAAACTTTCTTGTAAATACTCTATTTAATTTTATATTATCTAAAGTTTTTCATTTCCTTCAGGCCAAGTTCACGTTTCTGTTTTTCATAATGGTAACTTGTGAATTTCTCCGCAAATACTCAACAATAAAAATAATTAAATTACTACCAATGGGTTGGACTAGCCAAGAAATAGGTTTTAGGTAACATCTCAAAAATACCGCTTAACTACTAGATCCCGTTTGTTACGCAGGATGGGAGACTGTTGTCCTTGTACGTTTAATTTTGGAACCATGAATACCTTATTTCGGTTTCTAAATTTTGGACTATCCGTACCTCAGTTCGGTCTTCTAAAGTGGCGTTTGACATAGAATCAGAGATCCAACCAATTAAATTAAAGCTTATTTAAAATCGACTTAAAAGATAAATAAGATAAATCTTAATATAGTTTGATACTTGTTAAATATTCAAACTAATCTTAAACAACTTTTTACTCGGCTCAATGCAGCTCATTTACAATCCTAAAGAGGGCACGGATAAATGTTTTCTTTTCTATACCCGAAAATAATTTGTTTCCTTACGGTGTTTAAAATTCGAGAGAACAGATTAAGTAAGGGCTTGGAATGGTTCATCATTGATCCAATTAAGAGAAACAAGGGTGAAAACTAAAAGATTACATAATTTAAATCAACATAATTTCATACTGTGTGCTCAACTCGTTCATTGGTTTGGCAAGTATTTATTATTTTCAAATGCCAATGCCAGCATTTTAATCATTATAATACTTGATAACATTAAAGCATTTTAACTTGTTTAGTCATTCCAGAAACTCATATGTTAAGGGCAAGGTGAAACAGAATTTTAATTATTCATAACCCAAACATATACTATTAGAGACAAGGTGAAGCGGGATTTAAATTTTTTTATTTAGGGAGTGTTTGGGGACTTAACTTATAAGTCATAAGATATAAGTTATAAACTATTTTTTAAAAATAATTTTTTAAAAAAAATATGATTAGATATAAGTTATTTTTTTAAGCCACTCATCTAAACACATTTTAAAAAAATTATAAATATAAATAATAAATTACTACATAAACAACGTTCAAATACCACTCAAATTACCCTTAAATTTTAGGGGCAAAGTTGTAAATTTTTGGGAGTGCCCATCAGTTGAAGGGTGATGAGGCCATTTTGTCACATTCAGCTTTGAGCCGCCCTTTATGACCGCCCTACAAAGTGCTGTCATCCCCCGCGCGGTGACGAACACGTGTGCCTCGCACGCGTCTGGACTCCCATTTGGCCACCTGTCTCCGTTCCATTAGTCCTAGATGGACCATCCCACTCGGTGCTCCGTCGTTTCTTCACAGTCTCTGCGTACGACGGCACCTTTTTAAAGATTCTGACGGCCAAACCCCTGCGGGTCCCACCACCACGACTCCGTCCTCGTCACTCCGATCCTACGGTGATGAAGCTGATCTTTGTTTACTCACGGTGCGTACGTGGAATGCTTGGAGTGTAGTGTTGTTGGCTTTTCTTTTCCTGACGCGTCATACGTGGTTCGGCCTCTGACTGGGCTCGCTATCGTCGGATTGGGCGTGGGCTTGTGTGGGCCGATTAGTCAACTGGGTGGGTCCTACGAAGCTACTCGGAAGCTTTTTCATTTTTTTTTATTTATTTTTGGATAACGTAGACTTTTTGTATGGTATTGTTATAATTTTCATACAAAAATTGCATGGAACGAAATGGTTGTTTGCCATCAATCCATTTCGAAAGCAAAGCATTTATCATTTTAATTCGTAATTTTATAAATTATCATTATCATATTATTTGATACAACTTTTTATATAAAATATATTATGATATTACAATTTTGGTATGGAGGTTATTAATTAGCTAGCTAGTTGGGTGGCCTACATCGACACAACTTCTTTTGGTCCCATCTTGTTTAAAATTGAATTTTAAGAGGGTGAAATTTATTTACCCACGGACAGCATCAAAGTAGGATTTGTAGTCATGAAAAGTAACAAAAGAGTTTAAGCACAATACAAAAAATAATACTCATAACCACCTGTGTTATTTTTTATGCTTACTTATGTAAATAAAATTTAAATTATCAGTGAATTAAAATTAAAATTATTTTTTATTTCTTTTTAGATTTTGCAAATTAAAATATTTATAGTCTAATCTAGGATTCACCAGACCCCCATAATCTCCTCTCATTTGGTGGAGATTTACCTTCATTTTAAGCCTCTTCTTTTTTTTTTTTTTTTTTATAAGTCCTTCATTTTAAGCCTCCTCCTAACCATTTTAACTAAAGTTCTTATTTTCTTCTTTTAAAAAGTTTGTAAGCCTCGTTTGGATGCGATTTTTTATGGGTTTCTAGGTTTTGATATTTGACCCACTTTTTTTTTTACAAGTTTCTAGCTAAAAACTAGAACAAAAAATTACACATAAAAAAACTCTTTAAAAAACTGCATCCAAACGAGGACGCTCTTTTCTAAAATTTTTTAGTTAAAGCTCAAGTACAATGAAAGTCAACATGTACTTGGATTAAATCTGTTTTTTTGGGTATATAGCCAGGCTGGAACCGAAAGCTTAATCAAATCTATTCAGGAGTCGCTGCCCCTCGTAAATCCGCAGCTTCCGTGGGCCCAAGAGCTGGCAAGCTTATCACTCCAGATACTGTGTCTCAGCCCCGGCGACTACCCAACAGGGACTTCTGATCTGTTGCCAAAAATATTTT
Source organism: Euryodendron excelsum (assembly GCA_033060915.1). Taxonomy (NCBI): domain Eukaryota; kingdom Viridiplantae; phylum Streptophyta; class Magnoliopsida; order Ericales; family Pentaphylacaceae; genus Euryodendron; species Euryodendron excelsum. The sequence goes on along the minus strand of CM065377.1, from coordinate 69,013,780 downwards.
TATATAATGTGTTCAAGCCTCTTACTGAGTTGTCACGGGCCGTGCATATAAATTTCTTCAAATGAGTTTAAACTTTGACTTATTTATATCGTAAATATCGCGGTTTGTTATATGGTCGTAATTATTGTGGCTAGTTGGTTCTTTCTTCTGAGAGAGGATTCATTTCAACTGCTATGAATATGAATAGAACAAAGCTAATTCGGTGAAGTACACAGCAACCGTTATGACCTCCACCATGTAATAATTCAGTGAAATCTGCTGCCCCAAATACAACCCAGCCATACTATTAACCAAGAAAAAAGTGGTTTTTTCCAGCAAGACAAAAAGTAATCAAAAGGTTGAATTTAAAGGTGATCACACAGTGGCTCACAAAACTACAGATGCAATAGAAACTTTCCATGCAATGTTGCAATCTCTCCAATAATTCAGCCTTATACCTACAGTTCAATAGTTCAATTCACAAGGAATGGATGGGGATACCATGAACCAAGATTCTCAAATCCAAGAGAAATGGAGGGGAAGGTAATCATAGAAAACAGAGAGAGGAAGAAGAGGGAGAGAGGGGATGGGGAAACGGGGGCTACCATGAAGCAAACTTCTCAATTCCAAGAGAAATGGAGGGGAGGGTAATCATAAAACACAGAGAGAGAGAGAGAGAGAGGTGTCTGTATAACTTACGACATCTGAATTCTGCATAAATTGACTACATGTATGGTACCCAAATACAGAAACCATTGCAGAAAGGTTGAGTAAAAACTAACCACCAGAATGTCCACCAAACCAGCACAAACTAACAAGCACGACACAAAGGAGCCAAGTAACATCCTCACAAACAAACAACAATACAAAATTCTTCAGGGTGGGAGAGATGCCCTAAGTTTCAAGCCTTCAGCCCTTTATACCAAAATCCTTGGGACACCTAAGACGAGAAGTGACCAAGAGGAAGACTTTTTGATAGCAAAAGAGAATTGTTGTATTGCAGTTCATTCGACTTTCAATCCAAGACTCCTAGATCTTATCAAGCTTTTCAGCCTTGACAACTGGATTGGCTTTGGAGATAGCATCCTGACCAGCAGCACGATAGTCAAAGGGGCAGTCATGTTTGTTGGAGTAACGATGAACTGCACAAAAAAGGTCACCGCACCGGCAATTGAAACCAGTTAAGCCAACACGCTTCCTGCAAGTGCTGCACCTGTTTGGACCTTCTTTAACTTTCTCATTATTCTCATTCAGCACTGATGTACAAGATGCTTGAGTTGCAACAACCATGGACTCTGCTGAACCAACATGTTCATGAACAGCCACAGCAGCATCAGACCCCTTCCCATTAGTGCTGGAGCTGCCATTTACAATACTCTCAATGGATGATGCAGCAAGTTTAGCCTGTTCTTGCTTCAATATCAAGTCCTTGTGGCACTTGGAACAGAGGTTCATGGTTGCTGCACTTCCAAAGAATCCACAGTTGTTGGCACAAAGGATGGGCGCTTCTGGAGGAGCTTGGCATCCGGTTTCATTTTGCTCCATTTTGACTTTCCTGCAAAATAATTTCTGTGACCCTCTGTATGAAAATAAAACTGACAATAAAAAATTCTTCCACCACCCCACACCCATATAACCAGTTGCCTTTAATTTATTTTTTATTCTGAATGTTATCCACACTGTTGTAGGCAAACACATATGTTACAAAACATAAAATGCTTAGATGTGAAGATGCACATGCAACGACATATTAAGAATTTTGCAAAATCACAATTACATTAAAAACTGAACAAGGAAGCACAAAGCAAACGTTACTGAAAACTGAAGCAATTCATCACCATCATTCTTAATCACTTCTAACCGACTGATATCGAGGTGCTGTTTTGGAAAACAGGAAACTAGGAAATGAAGAAAGTTTATAGGGTTAATGTCAAATCACCTTCGACTGAGTTCATTCTTGCATTCAACAAAAACTTACGTCTCTTTTACACAAAGGTTCCATCAAGAAATACACAGTTCCCATCATTCTTGATGGAATATATGCTAAGACGCATGAATACATACACAGGTATGGATACGGACACAAATATGGATATGGAACATGACATTTTTAAAAAATAAGAATACAGATATGGCGGGGATACGACCAAAAAAAAAATTTATTTATTTTTATTTGCTATGTATCTAAATGTAACATTCATCAACCACCAAAAACAAGATGAAAACAGCTGAACAAGTTCACAATTACAATACTTTAACTACCAAGTTAAGGATTTGAAGAATTAAATTTAGGTGTTCTATGTTTTAATGTTTTAAAATTTTAAATTTATAAATTTGAATTCATTTAATACTTTTAACAACAACATTTTAACTTATCGTGTCCCAAACGTGTCCAATTTAGAAACACGCGTGTCCTCGATGTGTAACAAAAATATTAGACACGCCTGAAACGTGTCCCTGCATGAACCTATCCATGCTTCCTAGAATATATGCATTCAAGTAATAACTAGTTGTTCCTCCATAGGAACCAAAAGGATTTTTCAATTTTCGACACTTCATATGGCAATCAAAGTGCCGCAAGTTAGCTTAATTCAAATTGCCAACACTAGAAACGAGAATGTAGATGTTAATTTTTCTATTAAAAAAAAATCCAATCTCTGACATTTGCCATCTTTAATATGGTTACCAAATAGCACATAATTATCTTAATTTGAAGTTCCAACTCAAAAAGTTAAAATCTTAATTTTTGTAAATCAAGGCGATACCTGTATTTATCTTACGTCCCAAAAATGTTTCCCAGAAAGATGAGATTAAACTCTAACGGATTCTAGATATAGAGATGGTCAGTACACATTTACTGGTGTTCGAATGGGTGGGATGGGCTTAATGATATTGGAGACTGCATCACCTTAAATAATCTCAAGTCTTTATACATAAAGCTATGTGCCCGCCAAAGCTAATTTTGAGGTATCAAATTGATGATGCCCCAACTCTCAAGAATTTCTTAGAGCGGTCAAAACGTTTAACATATATAAAACACATACGTACACATGATAAATGATACCTATCATTTTTCTTGCCAATACTTGACTGAAGGAAACCCTTTGAAGTTCCTCAAATCTTTGTCTATGCTAGTCAGTAAAGATAATTACTCAAAATCATGTCGTATCTTTGGCAGGGATAAATAGAATGTAGCTTAAATTGCATACAACCCCAGCCACCCCCTCCCCCCAACCCTCCACCAACACACATACACACCTTACTCGGTAAATACATAATTAAAATCTTTCTTTTTCCATGGCCCTGCTCCTCTAGCCATTTAGTAGTTGAGCTTATTGTGGTTTTGGTTATTTTTGCTGTTCCTTTCCTTGGAATCCCTGACAAGTTGGAAATTATTTTAGTCTAAGATATATCATGTTCCTGGAACATAATGGGTTGGCACTTCTAACCACAACAAGCATAGTCCTCGTTGATAGGCACAGGTAGCTTGCATTCAAACTTTGTCTGCTACGGTGGGTATGCCCATGGCAAAAAAGAAATGATAATTAAATAATTATTGGTTTTCGGGGAGCAATCTAGGATAGTTTTTTAAATTTTTTTCTTCAATATGCAGACCTGATGAGGAGTCCCACTTCAATCTTGGTGCAAATATTCCCACGGAACCTCCTCGTCCTGGTGAATTTGTATTCATCATCTCCAGCTACATTTACGGCCACATGGCAATCTCTCTCCTTTTGGAAATCAAAATTTTATATTGAACACAACCTTAATGGTTAAGAAGTAAAGCTCATAGCCTCTGCTTCTTGCCCAACTTTGCACACATACATTGGCAAATTGCACCATCATCCTCATACAACATTTTATAATTTCTACTCCCTCATATCCTTCTTGAACACCATAGGCCTTCCTTGCCCAAATTCCCTTCACACTAGGTTGATTTGCTCATATGAGGCTAGTCAACATTGGACACCATGGTGCTAATAGTTGCTCTTACAGAAAATACGCCTAATAATGTCACTTTCCCCAACACAAAAGTGGAAGAAAGAACAAGTAATCCTCGATTATGCAATCCACCATTACGTGGGTCGCTGCTCCATATTTTTCTTCTTTTGTAACTTCTCATGTTAGACTTCTAGGAGTAAGAGAGGTAGATGACTTCATATCGCCTCAGAAACACGAACACAAACACAATACGTGTCATAACACAGACACGACAATTTAAATAAAATGCAGACCACGACACGGCCGACACACGAGAAAAATATTTTACCAAAAAAAAATTTAAAAGTGTACAAAATAACACCAATTAAAATTAGAAAATAACATTTCACCACTTAATCGAAAACAAATTATTCATAATTAGTCCATTACATTTCAAAAAAAATGATAAATTACGCAAACACATCAACAACAAAAAAGTTGTTCCATCAATACACAAGACTATAAAATTATAAAATACCGAAAATACTAAAACGTCATTAAACTTCATCAATTTATATAAAATCCATAAAGAACTCACAAAACGAATTAACCTCCGATATCAATAGCATACTTCTTCTTCTTTGATTCCACAGACTAGGACTTCTTTCTCTCTCTCTCATAATCGATGTGGTTTGACAAAGATCTGATCCTTTTTCTTTATTTTTAGATTTTGCAGTTCTCTTATTCACAAAATAAACCCAATTTTTTAGTTTTAAAATTTATAATTGAGCCCCTGTTGTGTCCCTAAAGCGTCCAAAATGGGACACACGTACCCAAAGCGTGTCAGTGGAGTGTCTGATTAAAAATAAATAAACAAATAATCAAACGATGTAAAATAGAGTGTCTGACACGTGTCCGCGCGTGTCGATGTACGACAAGGGTACAGCTCACCCAACAAAGTATTCTTGCTTCCTAGCATATCGCCATGTGGTTGCCTCACAATCCCCACCTCTAAAGGACGACCTCTTGTTAACCTAAAATTCCTCCAACAAGGCAGTTAGTTCAATCGTTTATGCGGGTTCTATGTGCGATCCAAGTTGGAATGGCAGTTTGCCCTGATAAGATGGGGACCCATCTCACCCTGACCATAATGGGGGCAGGTATGGAAAGTATCGAAGTGGGGTCAAGGCGAGTACAAGAGCACATGGTGATAGTCAACTTAGGAACAGTGTGAGAAAAATCTCACCCCGAATATATATATATATATATATTCCTTGGCAACCACCATTCCCACATTGACTCGAAAGAGACACGTTAAGGCATTCAAGCAGCTATATAAAGTGCTCACCTTTTGCCATGCTAAGGCATGCATCCATCTGTCCCACATAGCTCCACAAGGAGGAGGTTAAGGCTTTCAAGCTGTATAAAAAAAATTTGCCATGTGCACACTCAGGTGCTCGTATTCTACATGTGCCATTCTCAAGGAGCTTTGCACTATATGCACATGGCAAGTCAAAATTTTAAATAATCGCATAAGCTTATGCCAAAAACATCATGTAGTACTAGAAAATGTTGTATTAAACTGAAATACAGTGGAGTACCCATCTCACTCTGCATCAAAGGTTTGAATATTTCAACCAACCCATCTAAGGGTCAGTACGACTGGGGGCATCAGATTAGGTCAGGAAAGGTCTCCTCATCCCAAACCCAACTCGTAGCCATTTCTGCCATTGACCAAGTGCCCTCCCCCTTGGTTTTAGAGAAGCCAAGAGGAGAATTTTCGACTTTTTAAGTTGAAGGTGACAACAAATATGACAAATGGTCTTGAACTATGGGGGGTCTCCATTGGATTACCATTCACCTGATTAAATAGTGATTGATCATGTTGGTATGTTAATGCCCCTTGTGTGAATTCATCTGCATATCAATATACCTCCATGAATTGAATATATTTCAACCAAGCTCTAAAATATGGAAGTAATAGACCATGAAAAGAGTCATGAAACACCCAAGGTTTAAAGCTGCGTTACCATAATACTCTACTACCCTAGCGAATTACGTTTTTGGAACGGCGTTCCGAAACATGGTACTCTGGTGTTCCGAAACAGTGAATTTAGCGATCCAAAGCGATCCCAAACCTTTTTTTCTATTTATATTTTTAAAGGTCACCTAACGGAGAAAAAAATCATTTACAATGAACAAAAATATAGGAAGAATAGAATTTTGGCATAACAATATGCACAAAAAAAAGGGCCATAATACTTATAGAATGTGTTTTTAGATGATTAATTTGAAAAAATATAAATTATATTTTATTAAATATCTGATTATTAAATAAAATTCTTTTACAAGTACCTTAATTCTAATAGTATACTTTATAGAAGTCTACCCCTAGCATACCATATTTTAGAACATGTGGCGTACCACGTTCTCGTTCCCGTTCCACGTACCGAAACGATCCGTGTTCCAGGTAACATAGGTTCAAAGACAATTACCACCCTTTCCTCACATGACCAGGGGTAGAGCCAATTAAGGCCTAGAGAGGGTAGTTGTCCCCCTCAACTTTTTAAAAATTATATTTTGACATGTAGTTTTAAAAAATCATCAACTCGCCCCTCCTAAAATTTGTAAATGCCCTATTAAATAGTTAAAAATTCCATTTTTACAAACAATTTTATAAATATTTTTCAATTTGCCCCCCTAAAAATTTATAAATACCACCCTATGGGTAATGCTCTACATACAAAAAACAATTCAGGTACAAAGTGATGTGGTTAAATCTACACTCACACTTTAAATCAAAATACACATAATGATGGCTCTTAATTACAAAAAAGTCATCGCCACATCATTTTGGAGAAGTTTTTTGGATGAATATTATGGAAAATAGCATTTTCCATACATTAATCACATATAAATATATATATATATATATATATATAAAAGTCCAAGTGCCTTATTTTTTAGTAGGAAAAAAAAATTCCACACATTACTAAAATTTGGCAAGCATGAAGATTGCAAAAACTAATAATAATAATAAAATAAAATCCAATGGTTGGATTTGCAAAAAATGAAATGTACAAATGGTGGACAGGTGTAAGAATCGTTACAGCAAGTGTCAACAGCTGTTTTATATTTTATATATAAATATAGATATGCATGAAGATGTAAACGAAATCATTCAAGTAGTGGAGAAACACATGTCTGTTAAAAAAAAAAAATTCTCAAATTTAAGAACTCATCCAATATGATGCAAGGATCAGAGAGCCTTTCATTCCCAGCGCTCTCGAGGAGTGGCAAGCAGTAAGCACCTACCAAGGTTAGTAAGCTAAGATAGCTTTTAGGGCTCGTGAACTATTACAGAAGACATTACATATAGAAGCAGAAGAAGAAAATTCTTTGAGGCCATCCTAACTAGTCAATTCTAGATAATTCTAATTCCCCTAGTATGGTGCCCTCATAGCACCGCCAATGACATGTCTAAGTCAATTATACCACCGCTAAAACCAAAATATCACTAAAAGACTGCTACCACTTCTCCCAGATTTACGTCGCCATTCCTTTGGCACTGACATCTTACCACCACCACCACCTCCTGCACCTTCATGTCGACACTACCCGATACGAAACTAGAAATTTTCTTTTGGGGAGGCCAAGGAAATGTTGAAAGACTTTTGTTATGTACCACTACATGCAAAACTTGAAATTTAAATGATTTTATGGTAGCTAAAAGAATTGTTACATCAAACCATGTAAAAAAACTTTTGATATCGAAAAAAGATATTAGCTTGAATTAAAATATTTTTCAATTGTGTTACATGTGTAAAAAATTAAATCCATGTTCAATATTTATTTTAAATAATGTTGAAAACTTAAATCTACATGGAATGTACCAAAAGCAAGATATTAAAAGAAAATTTGATTTTTTAAAAGTATATATACTATAATAAAAGTTAGATATTGTGTAATGACAATAATGTATAATGATTTGGAAAGAGAGAATAATACCGTGAAGGAGACATTCTTGGCCAAAGTTTTGGAATTCTATTGTTTTAGATTGTGACAAACTCTCTCAAGAAAATTATAAGCTATTTATTTTTATTTTTGCTCATGATTTGGGGGGCCAGTATAATTTAGGAAAACATTTCAAAATGGTAGTCTAATTATAGGACTCTTAAGTGAATTCCAAAAATTTAAGAAGGGGGGGGGGGGGGGGGGGGGGGGGGGGGGGGGGGGGTGTGGGCACGATGGATCTTGCTCGAGCCCCCTTCCCTCCATTCCTGGACACCACAATTACCACCATGGCAATCATCACCACCTCCAAAATGCTACCAAAATTCTCATTCCTTCACCTCCAAAACTCACATCTATATGCAAGTCTATCTTGAAGTATAGGTTGCTCCATTAGGACCATTAGCGGTTCAAAATACGGAAATAGACTCTCACACATGAGAGTAAGATAAGGTACATTTGACCCTTCCTAGACCCCGCAATCGCAGGACCCTTGTGCACTGGACTACCCTTTTCTTTAGGATTTAGGAATTCTTTACTTCTGGATGTGCCAAAAAGGGATCACAGATAGTACACAGGTCGGATTTGGGTCTTATCATAGGGCTTCACATGAAGTCTTTAGCAAGTTTAGAATAGTCTTGTAGTCAAAGTTTCTGAGTTCCCTATTTGGACATCCTAATCCCAATATAAGTAAGAAAACTCCTTCAGTTTATGAATATTTACTTATGCTCTCAGTTGAATATAGTGGAATTTAAAATATCGAAGATTATTTAATGTGATGCAACCTAACTTTAAAACTGATAGTGAAGGAATCTAGGTATAATTCTAGATTCTTCTTCTCCATTTACTCTTATAGAAAAGTTGAAATTCTTGTTTTTGAACCACTATACACAACCTAACTCTAAAACTGATAGTGAAGGAATCTAGGTACAATTCTAGATTCTTCTTCTCCATTTACTCTTATAGAAAAGTTAAAATTCTTGTTTTTGAACCACTATACACAACCCCAGAACCAACTTATTTTATCACTAAAACCTACACTATGAAAGCATTTTGAGCTCTGGCCCTCTTCTCTATCTTTTGTCCTTTAGATATCGCCTGAACTCCATTTGTAGTCATCGTCCAGAAGTTCCTAAAACAATTAACTGAGAATTCCAGCATTCTAAACTTCAAAAACACAAATACTTCGAAGCCCTTTCCAGCAGCTAACCCTATTACCTCGTCCACCCTTCAAAACCCTAAACCTGCAAGCCTCCTATAACCTTAGCCTACCACTAAATGTCCTAGCATCTAGCTATACAATTTTCGAAATGGAGCCAATGGAAGAGCATTTCTTTGGCCTTCATCATACCTTCACATACAACTCTGCATTTCTTTGGCCTCCCATCATACCTTCACATCTAACTCCTTACCCTTCAAAACCCTAAACCTGCAAGCCTCCCATAACCTTAGCCCGCCACTAAATTTCCTAGAATCTACCTATATCATTTTGGCAATGGAGCCAATGGAAGAGCGTTTCTTTGGCCTCCATCATACCTTTACATCTAACTCCTTTGAGTCCACCCTTCAAACGCTAAACCTGCAAGCCTCCTATAACGTTAGCCCACCACTAAATTTCCTAGCATCTACCTATATCATTTTGGCAATGGAGCCACTGGAAGAGCGTTTCTTTGGCCTCCATCGTACCTTCACATCTAACCCATTTGAACATCACCTAATTCAACCTTCCCTATCAGCGCCACCACCCTTAATCCACAAATACCATCTCCATAACGCACCCACTTCAAATATTAGCAATCAAAACTCTAACTGGCCTTACTTGCAACATTAGTTTGATCTCAAAACTTATCACTATCATCTCTGTCCCTTTAAGACCCCAATTTTAGAAGAACAAGAAAGAAAAATAGCACGCAAACTGACTCATCAACCATCATACGCTGGGATGTAAATCATTAGAACTGAAATTCTACATTACTTAAAAGTCCAAACCAAAAACATGAACTAAAGCTCTTCTCTCAAATACAATTGAAAATTTCTCACAAAACTTGAGGAGGTATATCATATCACATGAAACTTCAAACAAAAAACAACATACAAAGCTCCTCTCTGTTATGATCGGGACTTTTTATTGTATCTCCAATAACCTACACAAAGCGTGACATAGGATTCCTCTATCTCTCAATCAAAATTTTCTCACGAAGGTAGGGGAAATTTTATCAAGTTTGTCCTTCTACACTTCCAAATTCGTATCATTTTCCCAGGAAATGTGTATACCCACAAACATCAATAGACAAACAAATAAAAATTTCACAGAATCTGCATATATGGCCTATAAAAATGAAACAACATGTGGGTCAAAATTCAACTACCTGCAACCTTCACTCCAGCAAAAAAAATTCCACATTTTAGGAACGTTTACAACTCATATCAGAACATTTGCCAGATAAAAAAATTAAACCAACATAAAAATGGATGATTTAACTACTCCATAGTGACTTCAATTAGCAGATCAACTTTATTAACTAAAATTTCTGAAAAACAACATAAATTAGAAAGTTACAATATACAGAAAACTGACCAGTAAAGGAGGCAATATTTTCTTGTAGCTTGCCCTTCCTATCACCTTCAAATAGAAAAGAAAAGTTAATCACACACGCGAACTCAACTACAACTTCAAATATCAAACAGCATAAAAGTTAGACAGAGACAACAGAGATTCATCTGTACACACAGACGTGTATATAAGTGTGTGAATATATACATATACATATACATATACATATATATACATACATATAAAGAGAGAGATGCTAACCCTAGGGCGAACAGGAAAGCCTGAGAGGAGATGCGCCAGCGAGAGGTTGAGAGATTGGCTATATAAAGGCAAAGTCGAGGGGGGAGAGAGAGAGAGAGAAATGAGTGAAGATACGATGCTGCTTTGAGTACAGCTTCTGTGATGTCGTGTCGGATAATGGTTGGACTAGAACAAAGGAAAGTCAGAAAGAGTCGTGGGATTTTTCGATTTGCGAACCATCAGTCATCGATGGTCTGCGCCTACGGTGAGGTTGAGCACGTGTCATCAGAGCCGATCAGCCGATTGGAAAATTGGATATTTGTGGGTTCCCTTGCCAAATTTGGATATTCTTTTCTTCTTATTTATAAAATATTTAGCTAAGAGCCTGCTAGAACTTGGGGAAAAGAAAAAAAGGAAATGAAAGAGTTTCCGTGTTTGGTTTTATCAAAAAAAATAAAAGAAAAGAGAGAGAGAGATTTAATAAAAAAAAATTTATTTTTTTATTTTTTCTCTCTCGAGTTCTAAACAAGCTGTAAAGTGCCTTTTGAAAACACAATTTTGAATGTGGTCTTTTTTTAACCAATACAATATAAGTTTTAGAAAAATTTCAAATTAGTGCACTTTCTATCTTTTAAAATTGGAACAACAAAATCGAGGGCAGTGGAAGTGTGGTAGGGATGGGTCGTGCGTACAATGATTTATCAGGACCACCCAAATTTATTCATTATTTATAGGATTTAAAAAAATTTTAAGCCTAATTATGAGTAAGCTTATAAATTTTATTTAAAGCATGTTCCGATCCGATCAATGTCCGCCTTTGGAGGGTGCTCAAATTCATAACTACAGACATAGATAGAGGGAGCCACTATTACTAAGCAGACCTCTCTACTCTCCAAATTAATTCAAGGATTAAACAATACTTTTTTACATCTAACTTCTTGCTAATTCTAGATAAATGTTTTAGTTTTTAAAAGAAGTTCCTTGATTAAGACAATATATCATAAAAGTAGTTAAAAGTCATAAAACAAAATAAAATAAGGGAGTGTAAAAGAAATGAAGTTTTATTTTTTTCAACAAAACAAAAATTTTCTTGTCAAATGTAACAGACAGAATAATTTTAAAGTCAATTTTATAAATATGACTTCAACCAATAGGATGACTTAGTCGCACAATAAATAAACTTATAGGAAAAAATCCATTTTCTATAAAGAGAACCCATCTAATGATAAAATCATGGTGAAAAATTGAAGGTATAGCTTTATAGAATTGGCTTTCCTTTATTGTGAGTCATACAATACAACTTAATCAATATTTATGAGGCCAATTTCAAAAACTTTTCAATAGGAGATGTTGGATCCAATTACAACAGTTTATACAATAATACAAATATCAATGCCCATTAGAATCCGCTGCTAGAGCTAGTTGAGCTACAGAACAATTAGAAAGCTTGTCACATCTATTAATAATTTGATGAGCCCTGTAATAGATAAGATGTACATACAGCTTGAATGTGTCCATATGACCAATAATTCCCACTACACTCATCGTGCACAAATGTCCTATTTACTTCACTTTACAACAACCATTAACATCAGCTTGATTTTTATAAAATGCTTTATCAAAAATTTGTTTGATGCATTTTTTATCACCCAAACCATTCAAGCAATTCTTCATATAAAGATAGAATACTGGATAAGGTTCGAAGGCAATAATTGTTGATGCAAGATATGTAAGATCACCATTGAACAAATTCAATTTGTCTTGATACAATTGATTGTCTGTTGATATTTGGTTGATTAGTATAGGATTCTATGATGCACATGCATTTTGCCATTGGCTAGGACTAGGGGTGGCCACAGGCTTGGCTTATCCATCATTTATTGAATTTGCAATTGTTTTTTAGGCCAGAGTTTAATAGGCAGATTTAAAAATTGTGTTTAAAGCTTAATTACGTTCAAAATATATATAGAATAATATATTCATGTATTGAGGTTTTATATTATTTTTGCAGAAAAATATTTATTAAAAATATGTTTAATTAGATGAGCAGGTTTGGATGAGCTTGAAAATTATAGTTTTTATTTTGAACGGTCTTAAAATTTGATTTTAGACCCAATAAAAATATTTTTTTAATATAAGTCCAGCTTGGGCAGACCAATATCCACCCCTAACTAAGGGGGAATGCCACCATATTTATGAAATAATCAGGCAGTCAATTTCCCATGCTTTCCTTGGTGGCCATTATTTTCTTTAAAAAAAAAAAGGGATAATGTTCGAATCGGATAATTGAAATTGGTTTGTGGTTACAAGGCACTGAATGCCCAGTCTAATTACAGAAAGGTTAGTAACGTAGCATAGGTGTTTTTCAATTAAATAACTCATTAATGTCTCTTTTTATTACACATTTACTTTTATTTTTTAACCATGTGAAATAAAATAACTCCATGAATATTTTCACAATCTATTCTTCTGATTAGGCCATCAATGTGTGGGACCATTATTTTCCTCTCATTAAGATGTTCCCACTTCCCACTAACAAAATTTAAAAGGAAATACCAAAAAAATGGGCCCACACTTGTTGATCAATTTGCCTCACTTGAATGGAATCGAATTAGCCCTGAGAACGAAAAGTTCTTATCTTTGATAAAAAAAAACTCCTCCAATAATTCGGGCTCATTTGAATGCATATATATATATATATATCGATTTTTGACATTAATTTATGACTTTTTTATACTAATTTTAAAGCCAAAGTCGATAATAAGTATTTAAAAAAAAACCTAAACAATTATTCTTTCAAGTGTCCAAACAGTCCTGTAAGAGTGGTCGGATTAAGGCTCCATTTAATAGAGTTTAAATTAAAAAAAAATTTATCTTTTTTTTTACTTATAAGTAAAAAATAGAATTTTTTTTGTTTATAAGTAAAAAAAAAAAAGTACAAAACGCCCTAATACACTACGGAGTGTTTAGACCCAGTTTATTTAATAGTTTATAACTTATACTTATAATTTTTTTTAAATTATGTTTGATAAAATAACTTAAAAAAATTATTTATGTCTAATCATATTTTTTTAAAAAAATTATTTGAAAATATAATTTTTTGAAATTATTAGCTTATTAAGCAGTTTACGCAAACAACCTGCCTCCAACAGTCCTGGACTCCTGGTTACGTATAAAACCCACGCAGGGTTACAAAATTTCTCTTCCGATTATGAGTCACTACCAGGAAAAGGGTTTCTGGGGTTTCTCTTCAGGAATGATACCAAAAACCTTTACCGGAAAGCCCAATCCACTCTCAATTACTTTCCCATCACTTTCTCGAGAAAATCTTCAATACATTGATATTCCAATTCCTCGCCACCTTGATTTATTCGTAAATAGCTTTTGAAAACAAGTTCGCTCATCTTCGTGTGTAATTTATATGCATAGGCTAGCTAGTGTTTTGTGCGTGAATTTCCTTTTTAGAGGCTGAACTGTATTTATCTAGTGGTAGTGTGCGATTCGAAGGAGTTCAACAATCGTCTGCGGAGAGGATGGATAGTGCGGATGGAGTTGATGATAGGACATTTGGGGTAAATTTTACTGGCGATGGAGCTGCGAAGCTGCGAGAGAGAGTGAATGAGAAACTGAAGGAGTTCATGGGGGATTATACCGACGAAACTCTTGTGGTATGATTTTAGGGTTTAATCGTCTGTGCATGTGGTATGGAAGATCCAGATTTAATGTAAATATCTGTCATGGATGCATTTTGGAGAGGGAAATTTAGGGTTACTAATAATAATTTGTCCTTTTTCATCCAAATGGTAAATTTTTAGTCCATTTGATCTAGATTGATAATGACTTGTCCGGCTAGAGTTTGAGGACTGAGCATTGCTTTCTTAATTTTTTTTTTCAGTAGAATTGTGAAAGCATATTTTTCTTGTTCGGAGTAAAATGGTGAATGTATATATACTGGAAGAACTCTCTATATTTCTATGTATTCTAATTACCACCCATTTTTTATCCCCTTCTCCTCACTAAAAAGAAAAGAAGGCACCCACTTTTAAAGGGACACATCACATGAGATGAATGACCGAAATCAACTTGCATTGTATATCCGAAGAGTGAATGATTGGTTATGTTTCTTCAACCATTATGTTTTCAACCATGGTCTCATTTTTGTGTTCCCTAATAAGAAAGTTCAGTTGCGTGGGTAACTGAGAAGAAGTTTGATGGTCCTAAATCCCAATAATGTTCTTCTTTCCAATTGTGGGTAGTCATAGAAATTTTGGCATTTTTAATATTCCATTAGCACGTGCAGATACATACTTAGATATAGTTATAAAGAAATTAGAAAAATTGTGTTTTAGTTTAATATGCTATCTCTTATAGGCATGGGCTTTTAATCTATGTTAGGTGAACTTGGGAAGTGCGTGAGCTGGGGGTAGACTTAGAAATCATATGATCCCAAAGTAAATACAGTTGAATTGTTAGAGTTCAATTGTTTTTTTATTATTATTTTAAATACCCTTCATTTGCAAGATGTGTTTGCATAAAACATGTATCTTGATTATTAATAATTTACTAATTTTGAAATATAAATTGGACTAAGAGGCTGGGTGCATGAACTCTTGTGGACTGGGAATAAATATCTATCTTGTGAACAGTGTTTCTACTTGGTAGATTGCATGCCTATGTATATGTCTTGTCATGCCATGTTCAGGGATGAAAACAGGGGTGGGCCACCCCAGCCGTCCCTATTTTCAAGTAAACACCTAAAATTAGACCCTCTTAAGAAAACAGCTTTCAAAAAACCTTCAATCTTTAACGGCACCCCCGCTCTTTGGCGGACACCCACCCCCCCCCCCGCCCCCCCGGGCGAAGAAAGGTAAAATCCTGCCTTCGTTATTGGTCATGTTTGACTTGAGTAATTTACGCGGTTGATGTGTTTATGTCACACAGTTTGAACAATAGTTAAGGATTTGAATTTCTTTTTGTTTTTGGTACATTAGAGGGTCAAGGCCTTCAGGAGGGGTAATGTGAGTCTAACCTATGACGTCATGGCCTGGGTGAGGGCGGCACCGCCATTAGGCTACTCCTTTCCTCAATGATTTGAAAGTTGGACGTACGTGGCAATTCTTGACTACTATATTTTTTGATCACTATGTAGCCAGCATAATAATAGCTTTTCAGATGAAAGATAAAATGGTGGTTCTGATTTCTTGAGTACTGTATTTTTTATCACTATGTAGCCAACATAACAATGGCTTTGCAGATGAAAGATAATATGGTTGGTGTGATTTCTATTTAACAAGCATTGTTTTGGGTGGAAGTTATTAATAAATTTCTATGGTGGATCGAATTTATGGCATTTTGTGATTTACATGACAATGACTCAATGATATCCTTATTTGTATCCATTTCCTTACTTTATTTGTTTTTTTTGTTTTTGAAGTTTTAACTTTGTGGGTTATGCCTTACTTAGAGGGAGGTTATGGATGGAAAGAACAATTTTATGCTTATCTTAGTCTCATTGGGATCCTTTGGCCTATTTTAAAAGGAAGGAATAGAACAACCATTGAAGTGTAGAAGAGGTTTGCTGAGCTTTGCTTACTTTTCTCCCATACCTACCTCGTTTAGTTATCCGATCCTTGACACAATGAGATCAAGGAGTTGTTTAGGTGCAAGGTATTGTCACCTCACTCCTTCACTTGCTGATCCTTTGCACGTTCAAGTCGTTTAGCCTAATTCAAGAAAGAAGTTTTTGAAGGGCTTATTTTTAGCCTCTGAATGATTTACTTTTATTTATGTACAGATATTTTACAACTTTTAGTTGAATATGCAATTGGGTTGGCTATATTGGTTTTTATCATGAAGTGTTTCATTTGTGATTATGGTTAGGTTTGGTTATCCCTGGGTATAAATTATGGTCGAAGTGATGGCTTTTCAAGTAGTAACTTTTAAGACTACTTAGGAGTATACATGACTTAAGATCAAGTACCTTGCTTGGGGACTAGAAGCTGATCTGATGATGCAATTAGAAGTTTAAGGTTTTGGAGCATAATTTCTTTTTGGGGTGCTTACTCCGGTAGCTTGTGAACATTGAGCATTTTTTTCTGGTTGAAAATTGAAGTAGCTTGTAAAATTATACTTGTTAGCTTACAGCATTTGACCAAAGTATCTTGAGAGATGAGATCCAACGTTTGTTAGTGCATAAGGCACCTAGGATTACAAATTTTGATATTAGAGCAACCAACATTCATCCTTGGATTGATCTTTTTCAACACATTGACCAGCATTGAAGGTAATGAAAGATCTAAGTCTAAGTGATGAGATCAAGCACCTTGATCATATGATTGAAGTTTGAACGTATATGAAAGTGTCAGAAAGACCATGGACAGTTGCTTGCAATGGAATGAGAAGATGGTAAGGATTGTTGATGAATCTTCTCTCTCGAACTTATGTTAATGCTTATCATGGAACTGAGATGCTTAGGGTTGAGGAGACAATAAGCAAAATTGGGTGGTACTTGATAAATTTATGAATGTAGGAGATCCTATTTGCCAGATGCAAGTAAAAAATACTGGATAGGAACTTCAGTTTCTTGTACTAGAACAAACTAATCATCTTTTTTTATTGTTTGTTTTTTTTTAAATGTTGAATGTATTGACTTTGAAAATAGAGATTAACAAATTAGAAGATGAATTGCCTAATGACATTGTGTCCTACACAGACGGTAAAGTCACCTTAACAATGGACTACAACTTCTACTCCAATGATGCAAAAAAGAGCTTGGTGTTGGTGTGCTTCATTATTGCAAAAGTCTGGTCATGACTTGAGGGAGAGCAACTTCTTATTAGAAATGCCATCTAGCATTCCTACATATTGTGTATTGAAATACATCCAACTAATTGCTTAAAATGGAGAATATTGTGCTCATATTCTTGTTTTCTATGGTCTTGGGTTGAGAGAAGAGCTTCTTTGGTTTTATTTTTTTTTTGGTTTCAATTTTTATGGTTTGTTGTTGATTTGTTTTTTGGTCTTTTACAAAGCACCAGATGTGCCAAAGAGATAATCAAGTTTTGCTTTTATCAGTTAATGGTGTGTTTTGTATACTTTGCACAAACTTGGGGCTTTGGCCTTCCTTCTCTTTGAATATAAAATGCATAGTGTACCCATAGAGAGGAGAAGTAAATAATTAGCAACACCAGTGATTTAAAATCTAGCTATACAGAGTTCTTTATTTGTAGCTAAATCTTTTTTGTATGATGACGGTAGACATCAAGATTTGTTTATTTATTTATTTTTGTGGGTGTGTGTGTGTGGATGTGGTTGTAATAATTCATCTTTGCATTTTTTTTAGAGTAGTTGAAAGACATAGGACACAGATGCCACCAATACAGTCTGAAAATTTTGAAGTGTATGATGGCAACGGACTCATAAATATATAAGGATAAATTCTAAATAATATGCACATCAGCACAGGCCATGTATAGAGAAGATGAGTATATTGGGAGGTGGAGCTTCTTGGTTTACTTTATGCTATTCCCCATTTTACCAACATAGCTGATGGAGAGGATGTTTTGAGATGAAAGACGTTAAGTTCCGAAAGCTTTGAGGTGTAACTTTTTTTTTTTTGTCATAAAGAACAAGGAAGTACATTAGACGACCATGAATAAAGGGGGCAAACCCTGTATACCCTGCCAATCAAAAGACAACCTATATATTTCCAGGCATGTACAACTCATCTGAAATATTGACAAAATAAGTTAAAAAAGATGAAATTCTTTTCTCAATCACAAAAACATGGAAACGAGAATAATTCCCTTTGAGCAATGAACTAAACTCTCAACGTCTTCAAAAGCTCTACGATTTATTTCTTGCGAACATGAACCACAAAACACAATGAGGATTCATTTCACAAGGGCTTCTTTCTCTTTATCTCGGGCAGTTATGACTCCAACATTCTAAGAGATGAACCATTGGAGCTGGCATTACCCATTCCACTCCAAAGACTAAAACAAGAAGGCTCCAAATCTCTTTAGCAATTGGATAATGGAGAATAAGATGATTCACTGATCGTTTTCACACATATAAGTATATAACACAAATCCATCACCAACTGTCTCCTCTTCCTTAAGTTATTAGAAGTAAAAATCGCATCAAGGGTAGGTGTCCATACAAAGAAGGCCACTTTAGGGGAGACTTAGTTTTCCAAATTCCTTTCCCCAGTAGAGCAATCCCCCTCCCATTCCACCCACCCACCCCAACCACGCCCCGCCCCAAAAAAATAAAGAGAACTATGGAACTAGCGGACAGTGAAAAGGATCCCTCTAGAGGGCCTCTATGCCGTGAAATTTTTTTATATGACTTTGGGGGTTGTATAGGATCTTCTTTTCCTTGGGAAGGTGTTTGGGTTTCACAGATGCCGTTTAAGGTTGTTTTTTCATGTGATAGGGGCACTTGTTAAATTCGTTACCATCAATAACTTGAATAAGAGCTAGCGAATAATTGTTAATTGAAGTTGCATACTTGCATTTGTAAGCAAGATGGGAAAGTGGTCAATCATCTCTTTATTAATTATATGGTGGCTAGAGACCTTTGGGCTGATTTTTAGTATGTTTGGGTTGATGTGGGTGTGTCTGGCCCATGCATCATCTAGATAAGATCTCAAAAGCTCTGATAGAGAGAACTACATGTAGGTGGGCAGGGTTCAGGTGAAGGTTCCTCCCATCCACTTCTTCTCAGAATATATACTGGTGGCATCTCCATAGTGCCATTTTTTCATACACTTTTACTTATTACTAAAACCATAAAACATGAGAAGACAAGTATATGAGTTTGATTGTTTTCTAAATGTTCATATTAACATTTCCATTTTGTGGAAGAATCAAGATGAAACTTGGCAAACGTCATTGACATTGTTTCATGATGTGTACTGTTACTCTTATATACATTCTCTATTTTTTATGTTTTATTTGCAATAGTACTCTTCCTTATTGAAGGGTGTCTGTTGCGGAGTTTAATTGTGGTGGCTGTATGCATGATGCCAAATGTGCTCACTCTCTATTAATATGGTTGGATTCCTTGGGGTGGGTTGGTCCCGTTTCCAAGTATGCCAGATGCTACCCTTATCAAGTTTTGCCAAGTGTTCTAGAAGTGTCCAAAAGGGAACTTTATTTTTATATTGTGGGTATGTTCAAGGTGCCTTAGACATGTATCTGGAAATCAGGGATGGAACCAGGAATTTTGTTGAGAGGGGCCCAAGGTAAAATTTTTTGAATTTCGGAAGGTCAAGGTAAAATTTTCTGAATTTTTTTTTGGGGGGTGGGGGAATTTTAATTTTGTAAGGGCAACATAAATTTTTCTGAATTTTGGGAGCGCAACACTATTTCTTATCATAACTACTCAAAATTGTAGGTCAAAAACAGAATTTTGTCAAAGTATGGGGGCCATGGCCCTCCATTGTCTTAACCTAGTTCCGTCCCTATCTTTGCTTTTTATAGTAGTGTCCACGAAGTGTCCAACATGTCTTTAATGATGATCTAACATGTCTTGAATGTCCACGAAGTATTAGTGTCCAACATGTCTTTAATGTTGGCCATGCTACTTTGCTTTTTATGATGATCTAACTCTGGATGTCTGTTTTTTTGTGTCCCATTGAAAGCCAGAACTTGGTAATCTACATTATCTAGGCTTCAATGTTTGATTTTCTTTTTTATTTTTTTTATGCTGGCATTGTTGGAACAATTCCTTATTGAAATCAACTAGTTTTAAACTACAGGGTATTCTTGTCTTTCTGTATGGCATTCTAAATGAATCAAAAAGTACTTTTGCACTGTAGTGAGAAAATGAACTCTGACCACAATAAGAATATGAAAGAGGCAATGTAGTTTTTGAAAGACTTATGCCTTGATTCTTTCTCTGGTCTTTGTTGCTTGCAAAATAAATTTTCAGACAGGGTCTCAATTTCTGATATGAGTCTACAGATTTATAGCCTGACTTGTAACCAAACATTTGCAATTTTTTATTTTTATTTTTTGTGTTCATAGATTCTACTGTTCTAGGGTAAGGCTTAGTCCAATACATGTGTATTCTGGTTATTGGATTGTAGTTTTTACTGTGTATCTTTTCTTTTCTCCTTCTGCAATATATGCAAAAATTGCAAAGTCTGCCTTTGTCAAATTTGACAATTTTCCATTGCATGCACATTTGATGGCCTTAGGTCTATATCTTGGATTTGGTGGTTTTGCATATCTTTGTTAGGAATTGAATATATTTTGGCTTCTGCATTTGGAAATATGAAATTTTCATTGCATTAGGAAAAAATAGGTCACCATTGGGCACTGCAAATTTACCTAACTTCTCAATATGCATATGCAGGAGTATGTGATTGTCTTGCTAAAAAACGGCAGGTGCAAAGAAGAAGCAAGGAATGAGTTGAATGTCTTTTTGGGGGATGATAGTGATTCTTTTATATCTTGGTAATTGATTTCTCTTTGTGTCATTGAATTATGGTTAACTATTTTATCACTTGTGATTCTGACTGCTGGTATTGCTGATTTTCTGCAGGCTGTGGGATCATTTAGGATCAAATCTTAACCTGTATGTACAGCCTCGGGAGTCTCATCCAGATGAAGCTGCCAAAACAAAACCCACAACTGGGGATCATGCTGAGAGAAATGATTCTCACCACTTGGATTCCACTTCTGAAAGAGGAAAGTTTAATAACTTATCCAGAAGCCGGCACAATAGGGAGTGGAAGAGTATAGTAAGGGATGCAGATGAACCACCCCCTTTTCAAAGCTCTGTGATTGAAGATGTTCACATGGATGAGAGAACTCGTCGCAAGGTTGCTCGTGCAAAACAATCTCCTTCTCCACAACCCATAGTTCAAAAGAAGAGAAGTCGGCCTGATGAACAACATCAAATGAAGGTTTCAAATTATTTCTTTTTATTTCTCACTTTTCTGAATGAGAAAGGGATATGTGCCTTTTTTTTCATGTATCTGGAAATGCTTATTGCTTTTATGTCTTCTGACATCTTGTGGTTTAGAAGCTTAATTGGTATGATGATTGCAGTTCCCGGATAGCATAATGATATGTTTAATTTAATCTCGTGGATTATATTCTGACAATTTTATGCTTCGTCTAGTGTTTGGAAAATGGGCTGTCAGATTTGGAGTTGTTAGGGAATAAGTATGAATTTTCTGCAAGTGATTTGCAACCTCAGCGTATTTTGGATGCTTGAAGGCCCCATTGACTCCAGGTGGTTTGAGAAAGTTTTTTATTTTTAAGGATTTAGCCCTGGAGTGACTTATCAAAGTATATGTTTCCCATTTCTGTGAATGCACCAAGCTTGTCTAGTAATGTTACCCATTTACTGTAAAGCTTGCACAATGTGCGTATTCTTTTGAAGACTCTTGCACTTTTATGGGTAGTGGGCTTTACTTTTCACTTCTTGTGATTTGTGCCTAAGATTCGAGGTAAATAAAAATGCTGAGGATATGTTGTCTAGGAACTTTAGAAGTTGGAATATTTCTCCTCTTTGTATAGCATTATGATGTACTTCCCTTAGTAATTTTTTGAATTTCTGTTGGTTGATCTTGTGAGGGATCTTTGAAATCATTTTTCAGGATTTTTCTTGTACTTTTTGAATTATCTGGTGAAAAAATTTGGTAAGCCAACAATTAGAGAGGGAAAAAAATAGAAGCATGCTGATAAAACTCTAGAAAATTAACATGAAGTAGCCAGTGAACGCCCTTCCCATGATTATGATTAGCATCCTATCTTCAGGCTATGAAATTAGAAGTTTTGTAAGTACCATCTGAATTACGTGTATACATGAAGGGAAAGTGAAGGGTGTTAATATTTTTTCTGTCCTCTTGGGAGTTGGGGGGTTTGGGGTACGTGTAAAGGGTTTGTTTTTGTTTTTTTATTTCTGGAAAAGAAGTTTGTACAAATGGCTCCTGAATGTGGTATTCTGAACTCCTTACATTTAGGATAATTGGGAACACGATGAAGTGTATGGTTTATGGTTGTTCTTACCCTCTAGAATATGTGTCTGCAAATTAATGTCATAAATTTATTTCCTCCTGACTTCTCCAAAAAAAAGTTTTGCGTACTCCCTCTGTCCCTATAAAGTGTCCACTTTGATAACACAGAGTTTAAAGAAGTGGCATTAAAATGTTTTTTTTTTACAAAAATATTGTATATTGCACTAGGCGAACTTTGTTCTCTACTGTTGCCTATTCCAAGTGTGAGAAACTTGAAATTAATATCTTAACATAGGATATAGTGGGAAGTTTCATGAAAACTATCCATTGACTCTGGTGACTATGGACAATAATTTGAGGACGTCTGAAAAAGGAAATGTGGATGTCAGAGAAAGTATATCTTGTATTTTCCATTCAATCCCATCCAGATGTCTCACGTTCTGATGCAATGAGTGGACCCATTAAAAAAAATCGTTTACACGGGCCTGGTTAGTTTAGGGCCTGTTTAATGGATTATTTTGAAGTGTTGTGTCCACATCTGGTGCCAAGTTTATGTAGTTTCAGGTAGATAAGAGCTGCGGCAAAATTGTCAGGATGTTCCAAGGTTACTGTTTATAACATTTTTTTCCCCTCTAGCAAAACTTGAATAGCTGTTCTATTAACTCCTAGCTGAACACTTCTCAAAGCGTGGATTGTTAAGTATCATTGCGAGATGTGTGGTGCACTTTCAGTGATGGTGGGCCTACCTATGATGAAGTTTGGATTTAGACCTTTACATTTCAAAGATTTTCACCTGCCTTAAGAATACAGTACTACAATTTTTTTTGCCTCCTGTGTATGTTTCTGAGATAAATTTGCATTGAAACCTCTAGCCAATACTGCTTATGGAAGCATAGGCTTCCAAGCATAGACAGGTTGCATCTGATGGTACAGAAAACCTGCCAATATTTCCTTAAAAACTGCAGGAACCAAATTTGAGAAGTCCATGGAAATAGACGAGTTGAGTCTGTTTTTGTTGGCTTGTACCAACACTATGTGTTTGTAAGATCTTGTCTCAATAACGGGATAAGGTTTGGGTTTTTTTTTGTGAGGGGTGGGGGGTGTCGGATAATGGTATTCTTTCTTGTGATGCTACAACTTTGTGTTAGCCTGTATGGATGGTGATGGACTAATTGAAAATCAGTAAGGCATCCAAGTGTCAAAACAACAGGAGGACTTTCCTGTTCAACTAGGTTACGCTGGACTTTTGAGCCAATGATGGACTATTAGGTCATGCCTTGTGTTGTCTTTGTTAGAGAGAATATGCACTTCGTCATTGTTTTTGTCATATGTTAAATTACTTTTTGGCAGAGAGGAGTAGCTTCTCAAGCAACCACTGATGCTCCTCGAAGGCTGCTGCAGTTTGCAGTTCGGGATGCTGTAGCCACTTCAAGGCCGTCCAATTCAACATCAGAGCCTGCACTAAAACGTCTACGTTCTGTGGTTTCTACATCGGCTGGAGAGTCATCAGTTGAAGGTCGTCCTCGTAGAATTCAGTCAATTGCGAGAGTACCTAATGCTATGGCAACTGCTATCAAAGCTGTTGAAGATGCTGCCAAGGATGTCGTGAAAAACAGATCGTCGGGAAATGTGTTTGATAGGCTTGGTCGTGGTATGGATGTCTCACAGGCCAGTGGCCAACTAGCGGAATTTAGAGAGGCTGCAGTTGAAGATGGAGATTTTAACCGAGTTTCACAGGAGACCCTCTCAACTTATCTCCCTAGAAGTGAATATACTGGAGAATATGTTAGGGATATGACTATGTTGGAAACTGACACCGGAATGGCTTCTGATTCAGCATCTGATAATGAAGGATATGATGATGTCAATATTATGGGCCATAGGGTTATGGATGTCTCTCAGATCCGCACATCTGGTGGAAGTGAGGGTCAGGACTCAATGATGGTGCAGTATAGTGTGGCTAAAAATTCTGATGAAATAATGCGGAAATCACGGAAAGATCAGGCTCAATCTGCTCCTGTAGCTAGCACTTCTCAAAAGATAGTTAATATATCAGTAAACGTAAATACATGGAAACCTCCTCATTATCAGGAGCCCAGGGAGTTTTCAGAGATGGATAGTCAGAAATCTGTTCAGGAGGGTGAGGCAGGATCTGGTGTGTGGCTGATGAAAGAGAATAGCAACCCTGTAACTGCTGGTAATGAAAATGTAAGATACATGTCTGAGTCATGCATAATTTTGTTACTCTGCACTCTGCATAAGTTAGACATCATACATCTGACCTTTGTTTCCCCTGCTTCATACCTTAAGTCTTGATACCATCTTTTTTCTTTATTCTCTGTACTGGATAGGCAAAATCTGCTGCAGATACTCAGAAAGAGTCTCAGAAGACGGTGCCTACCACTCCTGGTGAGTTATGAAATCTTGCTTGAGGCTTTGTGCACTTTTTGTGATAATTGAAGTGCAAAATTTGAAGCATCTTTTGTAGTTTATTATCATAATTTAAAATTTTGTGGGATTGTGTTTTTTTTATTTATTTAGCTTCTTTATTGATTCTAATTCTTTTATCTCACACAATCCTTACATGACTGCTTTTATTATTTTGTAGAGTGTTTCATGCCTTGAACATAGTTTCCACTGTTTATTAGTTGCTTATTTTACTATAACTCTTTTGGTGGCCTTGTGCAGGTTTATATTCCACTGGCCGCCCCACAGAAGATGCTGATTCTCGGACTATTTTTGTTAACAATGTAATGACCAAATTCCTGATGCTTGACCTAGACTCCCTGGATAGAGGCTATCACTCTTTCTTCCTCTTCCTTAAATAAGTATTGTTGTCCTCCGCAGGTTCATTTTGCTGCCACCAAGGATAGTCTTTCTCGGCATTTTAACAAGTTTGGGGACGTGCTCAAAGTAATAATTGTGACTGATGCAGCAACAGGGCAACCACAAGGGTGAGCTCTTTCATGTGCAAGTTCTGAGTTATCAACTAATATGTATAATATCTGCTTTGAGGGACCACCACAGTTCGTCCTGCATTATTCTTTGCTAAATTATGTTTCTTAACCAGGTCAGCGTATGTAGAGTTCATGAGGAAAGAAGCTGCAGAGAATGCATTATCTCTGGATGGCACTTCCTTTATGTCGCGTATTCTCAAGGTATATTACCAAAGGATGTGGGTGGTCAATTATGTTGTAAATGGTGGTCTATCTACAACTGTGTGTGTGTTTTATTAAGGTTGTGGTCTTGTCCAGAATGAATTCACTTGCTTGTTTAGTAAAAAGCTCTGAAATGCTTTGGGTAGATGGTCCAAGTAGCGTGTCATTAAGCTTGTGATCTTGTTTCGAGTGATTTCTCTTGCTTGCTTTAGCAGAAAGCTCTTAAATGTGGTGGGTAGATGGCTGAAACTGTCTAGATTTTGAACTGCCCATTGTTGGGATAGCATTTTGGTTAAAGGGTAATTGCATTGACATTGTTATCATTTGAGTGGTCAGACAGTTCAATACCACCGCAAGGTTGCTACATGTGAGTTGTGAGGAGGGGTTGAATCGTGATATCAAGTGTTCTTGTGACATAGTGTTGGAGCCACTTTTTAGTTTTGAGTTGGTGATCCTATAAGGGTTGCTGCTGCATTAAGTGCTATGTTTTTAAGGCGGCATGGATGTACTGCTTGTGTACTGCAGTAGGTGAGATAAATAAAATGCCCTTGGACTTTATATTGGATTCCACTTTGGTCCCTCATTTTTCAATTGCAACAATCAACCCCTTACACACTTATGGCTGAGTTACAATGTGGACCTTCCGTCTAAATGCAGGGTGCTAAGTGTAATAACCCTTTTCTTACTTGTGGTTGTTTTAAGGGGGGAAAATGGCCAACGACAACCCTCGTGACTGACATGGGCATTTTCTGTTAGCTGGACGAATGGCAGTTGACGGAAGGTCCAAGTTGCAACTTGATCATAAGTGTAGGGGGTTAACACTTACAATTCAAAAAAGAGGGACTAAAGTGAGATTGTGGGTAAAGTACAGGGGCACTAAGAGTAATTAACCTAATAAAATTGGAAGTGATGCTAAGAGTGAAACAGCATGTGGTGTGGGAGCCAGTTGTAGCAACCACTGCACTTGAATACGGCTTTTTTTAATTCAAGTCATTTCAAAATTTAACTAGTGCAGTGAGATACATTATAGGATTGCATCTAGAGCTGTTCATTGATGGTTACGTCGTCTCCTAACAAAGTCTGAAATTTTCAAAGTCAGATGTTGACTCCTTTTTTTTTTTTTTTTTTGAGTACATCAGAAGGGATTATAAAGGGGAGGGCCTAAGTCAGGGAGGGGATGAGGGGAGGGGGAATCAAACCCTTGACCTCCTTAAGGGAAGCCAAGATCCTGGATGGCTTAGCTTTTTTATCTATGCTTCCCATATGTAGTCTCGTGGAAGAGTGCAGCAGGTCATTTAGTTGCAAATGAATTCATTAGTGGAATATCTGCGGCTCATTTGACATTTGGCTATCTGGTTACCTCCTCTAATCCTAATTTTGGTATTGAAATAAAAATGAGTCCTGAATTTGTAACACAGGATTGTGGTAGAATGCAGTTGGAATTGGTGAAATTTAAATCGAAGACAAATCATGTGAACTGTATAGTTTTGTCATGAGTTAGGATGTGTGCTAGATTCTTTATTCTACCATAGGAGAGAGTTTTCAAACTAGTAGGTGGAAAAATTGAATTTGGCCCACCTCTTCAGTTCTTGATTGTGTGCTAGGTTGAGCAAGAGTTCACTGTTCCAATGCATTCTCCAATTGTGTTTTTATTGCAGGTTGTGAGGAAAAGCTCTGCTCATCAAGAAGCTACGCCTATGACATGGCCACATGTGCGTGGGTCACCATTTGCTCCATCAAGATTTGCGAGAGTTCCTTTTTCAAGAGGCGTCCCTAGTGTATATAGAGCTCGCCTCCCAATCAAACCCGGTGCTAGGAGCTTGCAGTGGAAGCGGGATGCTCAGGCCACTCCAAGTGAGAGTGGGGCTACAGCCTCCAGTAACAGTGTTCCGTCTCCCACTATTCGAAGTCTCACGTATGTCCGAACGGTGACCAAAAAAAATGGGAGTTCTGCCATGCCACTGCCTAGAGCACCAAATTAGCCCTTTTTTAGCAGAATGTCTCATCTACTACAGCAAAAATTTCCAGTCACTTGCAGATGGAGTTTGAATTGAACAAAACGTCAGTATGCTTGGACTATCATTGTTCTTTGCATGGTTGGGCATGTTATCTAAGGGTTTGGGCTCAAAAGGTTTCTTACTCCTTTTTTTTAATTTTTTAATTTTCAGTTTCTTCTTTCTTTCAAATTTTTTTCAAAGCATTTGGAAAGTGGTGGAGGAAGGTGCATTTATTAGAGGGGTGAATGCAGTTGGTTAAAATGGCTCAAGTGGTGGTAGTTATTTTTACTGTTCATCGAAAGCTGTGAATAGGGGGACAATTATTTATTTTTCATGCTATTTTGCTAGTAGAAGGTATGAAAAGAGAGAGAGCATGCAATATTTTGGATATTTCCATTGTTAGTCCTAATGCGAATCTACTTATGTCTCTGTGCATTTTTTTTTTTGGTGATTAATAGGTACTCTGACGGCGCATCCATTTTTTACTTGTATGGGTGGTGAGTGATCGTGCAAGGTGATTCTGGGTGGCCTTTACCTGAATTCAAGCCACGCTTAGAATCATTCATCTGACTTGATTGTTACCAAAGATTTTCTTTCCTGACTTCTGATAGATTTTGATTGCTTGATACTGATATAGTTGGTGATGAAATGAGGCCATTGACTTCTTTCTCACAATCCCAAAAGAAAAAAAGGGAAAGAAATAGGAAGTTCAATTTTGGTAATGCTTTTCTCAGTGATGGTACATTCACCAAAGAACAATTGGAGAAAATCTCCACATCTCACTGTTAATGGCCTTCAATTGTGAGGTTACCATCACAAGAAATAGTGCCATGGATCTTAAATTCTAGCGTGTGTTTTTCTCAAGTGTATTTATGTTCTGCTGGGTTCACATGCTTGACCATTTCTGAGTCCAATATACAACCCAATTCCTGAGCAATCCGTGCTCAATGACCACATTTGTTTTGTAAGATGGGATAAGAAAAAAATAAATAAATTCCCAAATAGATATTTTCGTAAATTTGGCCTCAAAATCCCAAATCTACAATTTGTTTATCCACCCTCTCCTGGAATAATTAAATCGCGTGTATATGAAATAAACAAACGCGGCTAATGAGTTCCAATAGGCGGAATTTATTGGAGCCGGCTAATGACTTTGCTTCTACTGCTCTTCAACCTGAGAGACTTCCGTTTAGAGCTTCAAAGTACGAGAAAGTCGGAATTTATATCTGCAAAACTTCAACCGATGCTTTTGCATTCGTTATTAAACATGATGATGCAGTTCACATAGAGCCTACTTCTAATGCAGTGTTTGACTTGGTTTTTTCACACACAACCTACTTCTAATGGTCAGTTCAAAAGTTTCTCATCCCAAAAAAAAAAGGCACAATAAAAAAACGCTACACATAGACACATGTTGTTTAAAAGTGAACATATAATCCTTGTATAATTTGAATTTATCTTCAAAATAAATAAATTGTAACAAATTTAATAAAATGACAAAAATACTCTAGAAAAGGTCATAAATACCCGGCAAAAGGATTGACACAAATGCTTAATTTAAAAAAGGGGTGCAAAAACTACTGCCTACCAAAATTTATTGGGCCATTCACGGTCTCTGCTGCTGACCAATATACGAATCAGCTTCAGCACCATACACCAAATATAAATGTTTGCAGAAGTGAGTAGAGCCCATTACGAGGTCTTCAAGAAGACAGTATTATATGGCCTATGTTAAATAGAATCTCCTAAAATGTATAAAGTGCTAGTCAGATACTCGGCACTTATACTCCAATACCTGGGTAAGGGTATGGGTACAGGTATGGACATAGGATATGCATTCACATTTATTGTTGAACATTCATTTAACAAAAATATTTGATAATTTGAGTTTGCCGTATAAATATACATAAAATTCTCATGTTATGCATGATGTGTTCTAAGAATAGGAGGTCCCACCACAATCAAATTTCTTTTGTTTCTCAATTTTGTCACAAAAAAAATACCCAAATGACTACGTGATGCATGTTATATTAAAATTAACATATGAAACATTATATACCATTTATAACATGCCATCTATATGTCAAAAAATTAACAGATAATATGCAAGTATTCATAATTATTTGATTAAAAGAGTTCATTTTATTATTTTTAGTATTATCTTTGGATCGCTACAATTCCTATCAATAATTCCTTGCACACCTCTCAATTTTGACAAACATCTCTACTAGTTAGATGCTAGGTTTTGCTCTCCACTTAAGAACATCTCCCTATCACAAGACAATCTATAGCCAAAATACTTGACAAGAATGGACATTATCAAGGTACATCCTTTCTGTTTTTTTTTTTTTTCCCCTAATAAGTTAAAAGAGTGTATTGCAAACTGTAAGAGACTTGCCTATGTATTTGTAATTGGCCAAAGCAATTTGCAGTGTGACAAAACCATCCATAGGAAGGAAAACCCCTTTCAATTGCAAAACCATAAAGTTTTTATTAAAATTATGTTCCCTTTTCGTTCTTCTCTCAATTCAAATTTGTAATAGTAACTAGTGCTTGAATATGATTCTTCTCCATCGCCTATAATCACACTTGGTCAGATAGAAAATTAATCACAAGCCAACATTTGTCAAAGCACCCACTTTGGACTCTTCTGTAGTTAGGGTGAAAATTGAAAAATTCGGATAGTGTAAGTTGTCCAAGCTCATGGAAAGA
Source organism: Euryodendron excelsum (assembly GCA_033060915.1). Lineage (NCBI taxonomy): Eukaryota > Viridiplantae > Streptophyta > Magnoliopsida > Ericales > Pentaphylacaceae > Euryodendron > Euryodendron excelsum. The sequence goes on along the minus strand of CM065377.1, from coordinate 68,983,234 downwards.
GAGAGAGAGCGTATGAACAACTAAACACAGCACAACGGGAAGAGTACACAAGGAACCTGTGAGAAAGAAGGATTTCAGGCACAAACGATGTCCTTCTCAAAATGGTAAGCCTTTAGATGACCCTTGTATTAGGCCATCAACCAAGACCTAATAATTCTAAGTCACTTTATTATAGACCTATAACATCTATATATATTTTTATATAGTCTTATTTTTTCTCAAATGAAAGGTGGGAATCAATCCACATGTACACTTAAAGACTAAACTTTTAAAGCTTTTCATGCATCTTCTCTAGAGGAAATCTAAAATATTCTAGCCATATAGATAGGTGTACTTTTGTGTTTAGTTCTCGAAATTGCCTCTTATACCCATGACATACAACTATATGCAGCTTAGCAAGCCAAAAAAGCTTCCTAAAGTTATCAACTTGCGAAACGTGAAAGTATATACAGAGACCATATTCATCAACGAAACCTCTCGTAGTTTCAAAATAGCTTTCTCGTTTGTTTAGCCTTTATTTCTAGAACTTCAAATGTTTAATATTTATTATAATCATACTTGAAAGAAATTGTATTTCATCTTATAACACATGAATAACACCCTTAGTAAATATTTTACTACTTAGAACACTATTTTGACATAGTTGTGGGTCTTAATAGTTATAGATTTTGCATACCTGCTACTCGCCCTTGCCCTTGCCCTTTCCTTTCTCATATTCATGGTTATCTAGAGCTCTGAAGGGAGAAGATTAAACTAACACCATTGAATACTAGAATTAAATGGTTTATTTAATAGTTTCTAAATAAATTACATGCTTTTCTTGATATGTAACTCAAAGCCTAGCCCTAAAATATCAAATAGAAATTTATTATTAAAAAGTATTAAAAACATTGTTTCCATTATAAAAACTAGGAACACTATTTTCCTAAAATGTTTTTTTAACATGGGTTATGTGCCGTGGCGGACCGAGGATTTCAGTAGGGGGGGAGGCAAGAAATTTCTTTTTTGTTAAAAGGAGAGCTAAGGAAATTTTTTTTATTTTGGAAGGATCAATACCCTATATAGTACTCTAACTATTCAAAAATCTAAAAGGGTGAAGTGAAATTTAGCAACTTTGGGGGTACCAATACACTATAATATTCTAAATACCAAAAAATTTACAAGAGTGAAGTGAAATCTAGAAACTTTGGGAGGGAGGGGGCGAGACAGGGGACAATACATTATATTGTAATCTAAATATTTAAAAATTTATAGGGTATAATGAAAAATTTCCAAACTTTGGGGGGTCGTGGCCCTCGCCCACCCCCCTCCGTCCGCCTCTGGCCATGTGTATTAGTCATTCCCATTCAAATAACTAGCCCCACCTTAATCTTTTACCATAACTTCATGAGTAATTTAATCTTTAGAGGCTTTATACTTAATATGTTTATGTTTTATTTTAACTTTGTTACTATCAAAACTATAGTAATGTTGTACTTTTTAAATTCATATAATGCTACATACTTTGTCCATAAAAGATACCATTTTAAAATCCCATGATTTAAATTGAAATGTCCATTTATATGGTAAACATGACAATTTAAAGTTCATCTAGTACACTTATAAACGATTTGGGTTCAATTTAACCGCTAAGTTAAGCTTATAAAATAAGAATAAGTGCATTTACGAGCCAAAATACATTGTGGAGAAGCATATCTAGAAAAAATTTACCTTAACTTGCAAGATGGGTGAAAATATAACTAAACGCTCAAAGTTAAAACACATGAAGGTAGTTTGAAGTTAAGTGCAGTTGAAGACACAAATTGTCACGATGCCAAATTCACCTCTGAGTACCACAAGTTATCAAAGACCTCAAATACATATTGGACAAAAGTGCACTTTGTTTATTTGATATATTGGAGTGATTTAATATGATTACCATGGAAGTTCTAGTAAAAGCATACATACCATAATTGAGACGGAGCCTATGTGGTCATTGTAGAATAGAGACGTGTCCAAGTGCATACTTATTTCCACATGCGATATAGGAAATGATATGCAATGTCTGAAATTATGCAAGTTAGACATGCTGTGGCCTTAATACAAAAAGATGCCAACAGTGCATACAATTTCATCACATCAAAAGATACATAATAATACCAAAAGAAACTCCATGCATGTATCAAAAGATTGCATCAAAATATCAAAAGATAGTCCATGCATCAAAGCTTAAAGCATCTCAAAGATCTCTACACAAAAGTCTTATATTGACAGTGCAAACTAAGGTCTCTATTTGCATTACAAGCATCTCAGGTCTCTACTTACACTCCACATCTTAAAATGATGATAATAGAAAGGGTGAGTTCACAACCTAGGAAATAACATGGCAACTAGCAAGGTTTACCATAGATATTAAGTATATTAAAAAGTAGCAAGTAACAAGTTATAATCATTTGTATTTTAATGGAATGGAGATCTCTATTCTATTAATTAGAATAAGGATAATTCAAATTATTACTAAATATCTCCATTCTTCAATCAGTGGAATAAAAATCTTCATTCCATAGTTGGAAAAGAAAGGACATGCTAAAAGAAAGGGCAATAAAAACAGACACTTTAGAACCAAGTTATTACTAAATAAAGGGTTTCAATAACAAAAAGAAAAATTTTGGTAAATAATCTAAAGAAAAGGAAGATATCATGAATCTAAAAAAAAAAAAAAAAAGAAAGAAAGAAAGAAGGAAGGAAATCACGCTTATGAACACAAGAAGATATATATCCCGAGCTAAACTTGCTCTTTTATTGAATTAAAAAGATAGGTGCTTACATGCAAAGAAATGAGAAAAGAATAGATCCTCAAAAGAAAAGATGGGATATTCCTTTTGTGTTCTACTTATAGAAAACCTTTAATCCTTTCTTATGAAGCCTCTCTTTCTTCATCTTCTTTTCATTTTGTAAGCTTAGTGCATGTAGAAGGCGAAGAAGGACAAGAGTGAGGCTCCGACCAAAGAACCAAGAACCGGCAAGGCAGCGGTAGCATCGCTGGCTGGTGCAGGAGCCGGAGCATAGGTATTAGCAGCCAAGGCAGCGCTCATGGAGGCGGCAGCGACAAGGGCTGCACAGGCGATCTTCTTCATCTCCATTATAAGATCGATGGCGGTGAGATCGGTAATAAGCTCGAAGAAATGAGAGTATTCACCGGATCCCGCCTTGCGTTGTGCCTTGTGGTGGTGGAGGTGGCCATTTATAGGGTTTGTTTTGTTCCATATTTGGAAGGAAACATCTCTCTCTCTCTCTCTCTCTCTCTCTCTCTCTCTCTCGCTTCTTAGTGTATTTTTAGAAAAATGGTTTTCTATTGTATGTGGCTAATTTTGCAGGGTAAGGGGGCTGTTTGAGTTCATGGATGGACAGAGGGGATTTAGCTAATTTGGTTTGAGCGGGTCTTTTGTTGGGTTGTCATAAGAGTATTTTCTGTACTACCAGTTAATTTTGTCTAATTAATGAATTGACGTCAGTTTTTTAGGGAGATTATTATAGGGCAGAGAAAATGAATTCAGATTATATAATTTGTTTTTTTTTCTTCAAAAAAAAAAAAAGGACGGGGTAGAATCTGTACGATGACAAGGCTGTTTGGAAGAAAAGAAAAAAAGTAGAAAGGCTGATAATGGTCTAGTTCTCAAAAAAGAAAAATCCACGGTATTTCATGTGATTTGCAGGGATATAAAGGTAAAATGCTCCTTTTAAAGGGTCATTCGGGTGCATGAACGAAAGAGAAATTTATTATTAGTCTTTGATATATGAATGCAAGATAGAGTTGATTGTTTGATACTCTGATATAAGGTCTCTCTCAACTTCTGAGAAATTATCTAATAAGTTCGAAGCATCACGTTAATAGGATAACGGGTTGCGTAAGCTTATTAAAAATAAACACATCATATATACTTTGTTAGCTCAATTATATCGATAACAAACAAGAACATGTTAGGAAATGTTTTTATTTTCATTATTTTAGAAATTAGGTCAATCAACTTAAAAATAAAAATGTTTATTTATTTTTAATAAGTCGGGTACACGAAATATCATGCTGATGTAATATTCTAGCCTTTTTAGACTTACTAAATAATTTCTTCTATGGTACCAGGTCTCATCAAAGTTACTAAGCAATTACGAATCCTTCTATCTTCTCGGTCGTTGACCACCTTTTGAATTTAAATCCAGCATAATCTGTCACAAATTTTCAGTCCTCTTATGCCCATAAATTTTGAATTGTTGCCATGTATTATTATCAGAAAAATAGGTTTGCTCCCCATTTTAAGGGGTCCTCTACACTTTGTTTGGAACTTAGATTTTTAGTGAAAAAAGCAAAAGAAAAAAAAAAGTGAAGAAAAAGTAAACAAAAATACTCTTTATTTTTCTTCACTTTTTTTTTTTCATATTTTTCTTTTGTTACTAAAAATTTGGATTCCAAGCAAAGCCTAAATAAAACATAAATAGCGAAAAAAAAAAAAACACCTCAACTAGAAGGATATTAACCATCTAATTAATTAATTAGTGTTTGTGCTCTCTTTGAGAATGCAAGTACATAAGTTTTACTAACTCAACACTTGAGAGAGTATTTGGTTATAACTGAATGGCTCAAATCATCATAATCCTGTTGATCAGCTAAATGAGACCTACTAAATTATGTTTGCACTTCATGTTATCAAAAAAAAAAAAAAAAATGGAGCTAGCCGTGTAATTAAGATTCTAATCAGGTGACTAAAATCAATTGTTTGGATGAAAGCAAGACAAAGTTTGGTAGGGGAAAAAAATCAAATTCTGATAGTTCTGTATTACTCAGGCTCACTATTTTTAAGAACAAACATGGGAACGGTAACACCAGATCATTGTGAATTTAAAAAATCTGAAGTTGCTAAAGATGTTACACTCCCAGTCTGCATAAGTTCTCAGTAACATTCTTCACCAAGCAATGCGTTCTTTCGTAGAGAAAGCACTCTTAGGGAGAGCTAGAAGGTAAGTAACCGATTCGCAAAGCAGTGCGTAGGCAGAAGTGAGAGCGCCAGAGTGCCTCGAGAGAGGACGCGTTTCTAAAGCAAGCATACACTTATATATTCATGTATCTAAATATAAATACATAAACACACACACACACACACACACACACACACACACACACACACATATATTTATGTATTTAAATAAACATTATTTTTTCTATGCATAATTTTTTTTTAAAAAAATACCTAAATTTATTAAAAGGAATACAAGAACCGCATTAGCCATTTCTTTAATTAATTACGAAAGGTTTATATGAAGTCTTAACATATTTTGTGTTCTAATTCCATAATAGTACAAGGAGCAACCAATGTTGGTCCAAGCTAAAATTCAAAAATTTGACCATTTGAATTCAAGGGTTTTAAAGAGATTTGCTTCTAATTTATCAACTTGAGTACTAGAGTCTGGAATGCAGTTTGTCCACTTAATTGAAAGGATTTATTCGAGATCGAGGTTCCTAGGTGCCCATGTTGGTCTGACAGGAGCCGAAACAAGGATCATCCAATGTCTATGTTATGTTGGCAAGGGCACCTCCTGGCTAAGGCAATGCTACAGCTTCTTAACCAATTTAGATTAAATTTGTTTCATTTATACTAAGGAATTATACGGACCCGTTTGTAACTGGGTGCCGAAGCCTTGATTAGAATGGTTTTCAAATTTTTTTTGGGTTTTGGGTTTTGGGTTTTGGGTAGGGTTTTTCGTGTTCTGGAAACAAGAACAACAAAAAGTTCAGAAACACTCTAGTTTTCATATTATTCTCATTTTCATACAGAAGATAGATTCGAGAATTCATGGAACAATTTGAAATTGTTTCATAAAATGAGGTGTTCTTAGAAAATATTTTAGAAATAGTTAGTCAAACAAATATTCCATATCATTTTTTTTTTTCTGTTTTGAGAAACAATAACAACCACTGCATGTCTCAACTTCTTCTGGTATCTCGATATAAAGAAGGCCACAATTTCTATAAGAAGTCAAATACATATCTTTTTTTATTTTTTATTTTATTTTTCCGGGGAATGATACAAAGATCGGTGAGACGGATGATTGTTAACACATGCATACCAACACATACATACGAAGAAATAAAGAAAGATATCCTCTTCACAAGATCATCCAACGCATCGTTTGATCTATAACTTATGATTCAGAGAAACCAGTTGCATCATGCGTTCTAATTTATATATTTCTCTTTTCGATTGAAATACCAGAATCCCCTAACAGAAGGAATATATATATATATATATATATTATTGGTCAGAGGCTGAGATAAGTGCTTGAGTTATGCGTTCCAACAGCTTCAATCATATATGTGAACATAGTTTAGATGATCTCACGTCTTAGGATGCGATTTGCACGTCTATAATCAAAGGAAATAAATTTGATTTTAGACACAAGTTGAGAAAGGTAATAGGAATGTGTGTACGTATATAACATATAAATTGGGTTTTGAAATTGTAAAATTAAGGGATTTTAACACATATTCAAATTTTTTTGGCAAATTTTCACATTTCATGAATGTTAAGTCTATCGAGATTTCTCATTGATAAACTCACATTTCTTTACATAATATCTCTTATTTGAAGCACTATCTAGATAAGAAATCTCCCGACCTTTGATTGACCTAAATTTTGACAACCAAAGTGAGTATACGAGGAGTATTTAATTTAGCAGTCAGCTTTGTGAAATTAGAATCCATCAAAAAGTTATAAATAGGTTTTACGTAACGAAGCTTTAGCACCTGGCACTCTTTGAAAGACATTAAATTTATATTTCTTTTTTTTTTTTTTCAGTTCATCTGAAGAAATTACATGGAGAGTCAAAACCGGGAAGGAAATTGGGAAAATGGGCTCTTTGAAAGACATTTTATTTAAATATTATATATATATATATTTTTTTATTCATCGAAAATAATTATAAGGAGGGTCGAAGTTAGGAGAGGGATTTGGGGAAAGGGAAGATCAAACTCCTGACTTTCTAAACGAAGGCTAGGAACTTTGGCCAACTAAGTTAACCCCAATTGATTTTATATTTCTTTTACCCTTAAAAACAAGTTTAGAATTTTTTTTGAAACATCCAAAAGGATTACAAAAGAGGGAGTCTAAGCAGGAAATCGAATTAGTTGATAGTTGACAGCAATTATGAAAATGCAAGAAAGCGACAGCTTCAAATTGAGACTTGATGAAATTGGAGACTTTACCAAACCCTGATCGTGCTTTATTATAATAGTATAAATGTAAAGTAGTATATCCAAAGAAAAATGACACCTTAAGCTTGAAGTTTCAACATCCTCAATCCTTATTATATATGTATATAATATACTTAAAAGGATCACATTGCCTTTAAAATATAACATGGGATATATATAACCTTCCACGGCTGGCTAAGGTCATCTATACATTGTGGGCAATGTTTGTTAGAAAAAAAGCAGTGCCATTGACCAAATTAAAGCTAATGGTGTCCTCTCTTTGCTTGATGCCTATGGCTTTTGCCAGTTTTTTTAGCCCTGTGAATTCTCAAGACATGAACATATTTCTACTAGCCGGTCAGAGCAACATGGCCGGACAAGGCGGCGTGGTTAAGAACACTTGGGACGGCATAGTGCCCCCCGAATGCCAACCCAACCCTGCGATCCTCAGGCTCAGCGCGGGGCTGGAGTGGGACGAGGCTTACGAGCCTCTCCATGCAGACATTGATGTGAACGTAACTAATGGGGTCGGGCCTGGGATGGCGTTTGCCAATTCCTTGTTGAACAAGTTTTCGGGCTTTGGAGAGGTGGGTTTGGTCCCTTGCGCCGTCTCGGGGACTAAGATAAGCGACTGGGCGCAAGGGACCCAACTCTACAACCAGTTGGTGAGGAGGGCCGAGGCGGCCTTGCGAGGAGGTGGAACAATTCAAGCTCTTCTGTGGTACTAGGGCGAGAGCGACACTGTGAGACAATCCGCTGCGAATGCATACAAGGAAAGGTTGGAGAAATTTATCGCCGACCTGCGAGCTGATCTGCAATTGCCCACACTCCTTGTCATCCAGGTATAATAGACTAGTGTCCATGCTTTTATCTTTGCTTGAAAATGCTAACCTGATGGAAATTATGTTGGGAACACAAGTTTAAGTTTTATACTTGTGTAATGCGGGTCAACCATGCAGTACACAAAGTATTTCCCTAGTCATAGAAACTTATTTGTCGGGTCATTTAACGCAGTGTAAGAAAACTAGATTTTTTGTTACAGTAGATGAATGGTCTAGATTTCGTTTTAGAAAATGAAACTTTTAATTATACAAGAAGAACAATCAACAATGATTAAAAACGAATATTATCAAACATAAAGTAATTCTAATTCTTCTAGGAAAAGAAATACTAAAGAAAATAAAAAAAATAAAAAACAAATAAGAAATTTGAGATAGGCTCAAATTTGAATACTAGAACATTAAAAAAACTCTCCAAACCAAACTTAGTCCAATTTCATAAATCATAGACAAAGTTATTACAAAAACAAAACTTTTCTAAAGGAGTAAAACCGTCGATTTGAGGATCTAAACATGAAATTCAATCAAAATAAGGATTACATCATAGCAAAGCAGAGTATATTATTTTCTAAGCCGTTTCCAATCAACCCACCAAATTTTAGATAGTTCCAAGGCGGTCTGACAAAACGACAGTTTTGTCCCTGATCGCGTTTCTTCTGCTGATTGAATTTCTTTTGTTTCCAAACTTTTGAGAACTCTTTAGCAACTTGTTCTACATCATCACTGTATTCATTGCAATGCATTCATGTACAGGTGGCTCTGGCATCTGGAGGAAAACACTATACAGAGATAGTGAGAGAAGCTCAGCTGGGAACTGACCTTCCTAATGTGAGATGTGTCGACGCCAAGGGATTGCCATTGGAACCTGATAACTTGCACCTTACCACTCCGGCGCAGGTCTGTCTCGGGGAGATGTTGGCAGACGCCTTCCTCCAGAGTTTGTCCAGCCCCAGTCCAAGCCCTAGTTAATGAACAGAAAAGATATCACATTGAAAGTAAAATCTAGATGGTCTGATTTCAGCGTTCTTAAGTTTATTCACAATTTGCCGGCTATCAAGAAGCTTTCTATCATCAAAAGAAGTTGATCACTTGTCAACTTCTCTCATGGCTGTGTTGTCTTAGTTTTTCTATCCTTATGGTTCTGCTTTAGCTTTGTCTGGTCTGTTTTGGTTTTTCCATTTCAGTGATGACAAGTTTTGTATTTCCATTTTCATAAATAAATCTTTCTCTTTGTTGATAAAAAAAAAAAAAGTTTTTCACAGTATACAAACAGAAAATTCATAAAGAATTTTATCACTAGAATGATGTTGTTAAATGAAAGCCATTCACTTAACAACAAAACACCCATTATGGTGGCTCTTATATATAAAAATGGCACTGTTACATTATTTTGGGGTGATTTTCTGTATAATTTTTCTGAAAGGATATCATTTTTCCTATTATTAATTAATTGTTTATAAGAATAAAAACTTTGCTGGAAAAATTTGTATCATGCAAGATAATATGGAGTTGTGTATTGAAGTACATCAAGCCTGGTAGTACATCCATGCTCATCAAGCATCACTTTTAGCCATCTAAAAGCCTATTTTAGAGCATGAAGGATTGAATTGATTAGATAACGTGGAAAATAATGTACATAACTTGCTGACCTCTGGGTACCCCAATGGATGTTAAGATTCTCTTCCCTTCACAACTTACAAACCTGGCTTACTAATCCACAAGACTCATTAGCTTCTGCATAGATTGGCTGTAGATTTTGGAATAGAAAAATTATATTCTTATGGAAATTTTGTACATAAAATTTCAAAATGTTGTGACAATAATATTTTTAAAATTATGAGTCAACATAGTGGTTGTTTTAGTTCAAAATTAAATGACAACAACCAGCTGTGGCCTACATCATTTTGTATGACAATTCTTTATAATGATTCTGTTTGCATCGCATGACTCTTCCTAATATAGTAATATGCTTGTCAGTTACAACCCTCCAGATGCAAGGGTTTTGAGAAAAAGGGAGAGAATGGAATAGAAAGGGCTCAGCACCTATTGTTTGGATGTTTAAGTGGGGGAAGGGGAAGGATATGAACTATGGAACATGGATTAAGATTAGATCTGCCTGAAAATATTTTGCCAACAGGGTGTGTGCATGAAAATGCTGCAAATCTGATCTTCGATTTACCTGACATCGTGGCTTATGCATAAGCCTTTGAAAGACCTCAGTAAAATCTAAAAACTTAAAGCCTGTTTGGAACTTGGGGAAAGGGACGGGAAGGAAGGGAAGAGAAATTTTTAAAATTTGTTTCCTTCCCTTATTTGATTCTATCTAAGAGAGAAAGGGAAGGGAAATGGGAGACAGGGGAAAATTTTAAATCACTCTCTCTCTTTTTCTCTCTTCCATCATTCCATTTTCTTTTTATTCTTTTTTACAAAACTAACAGAGAAGAGAAAATACTTTCCTTCATTTTCTTTTTTTTTTTTTTCCTTTCTCTTTCAGTCTCTCCCCTTCCCAAAGTTCCAAACTGGCTTATACTTGGAAAGATGAAGAGGCCCATGCAGAGAAACATGCCTGTCTCTAAGGCTCTAAATTTAGATTCTTTAGAACTTACTGATGAGAGAAAATGTCATCTCAAAGGATACAAGTCTAATTCCATGTCTCAAGTTTTGTAGGTATACATTGTTCAATGAATCAGTTAACGTGCGACGTTATCCTGATGAAGGTAGACTTATGATTACACAAGCCAACTAACCATAATGTGCAACCAGAGCTCGTTTATATATATATATATATATATATTTCTTCCTCCCGTTTTAAATGCTATAGTATTTTATTATTTGCATGTCTTAACAAACCATGTTATATAAACTAAGGTACGGTTGTTGAGTGCATGTACATGTTTGAGTGTCGAATTTGTTTAAAAACTATATTCAAAGACTAGGTTTGTGTAGAATGGAGGGATTGCACTGCCTCAAAATTAGTTGAGCTGTGTACAAGTTGATCAAGACACTAGGTTATCCAAAAAAAAAGAAAGGAACTTCAGCAATGTCAACTTTCTATCTAATATCTATCTTGATCACTTGTAAATAATGTAATTGAAATTTACCACTGTGCGATTATGATGCAGTAATAACTTGATAAGTTGAGATCGAATCCACAGGAAACGGTTAACAAAACATGCAAAGTTAGAGTTGAAAATTCACCTATAGTAAAAGATTAGATACCGATTAAGTCGCGCTAAATATCGTAGTATTTCAATGGTTTCAGTTGGAACTTAAGCCAACCTGTTTGAATTCTACCAAGAATAGTATTGCTGAGATCTGGATAGTTGGTACATAAAAATAGTAACCAAAAGAAAAAATTTTGCTTTGGAAGGTTTGATGATTATGAAACTAAATTTTAAATAACAAAAAGAGTCTTAGATCCAATTGATCAGACCACTCGATTTATCCAAAATATCAATGGAGGTTTTGTAACTCAAATAATTGGCTTCGTCTTGAGCTTTTGATTTGGAAGATTTAGTGATAAAAATATAATTTCAATAATAATTAAATCTAAAATAGCAAAATTAACGCTATAGATTCATACTATCGATTTATATATATTAGCTGTTTTGTCAAAGCGGAATGTATTCAAACATAGTCAAAAATTTAAGTTTTCTCAAAAATCTAGAATTTGATTAACAAGAAATACCAATTACCTCCGTTGATATCCCAAGATCCTCGGATGATCTTCACAATTGATTCCAAGAATAAAATTAGCTACTCATAATATTGAAGAGAGTTGACTTGAAAAAAAATGACTTCATAAATAATTGGAAGCTCCTACATATATTTCACTCTCTTGCCTCCTCTCAAGCTCTTCTTCTTGCCTATCTTGGTATTACTATTTATAGACTCATAAGATGAAACCATCCATTCTCTACAATGATGTATTATTATTTTTTTAATTATTAATTTATTCTTTTGTTTTCTTTTCATGTCAATTGCCATCTTTTCATGGCAATTTTTATCTTTCTATGTAAATTTTCATGTAAGTTTGCTCTCTTTTATATCCAAAAGCAAAAACATACCTTGCTTATTTTGGTAAAGTTGTTAAAAATGAATATTTGCTTATGTGGGTGGGCTCCAATCAATGAAGACTTCTTTTTTTTTCATCTGAGTTTGTTTCCTCTTTTATCTAAAAGCTTACAAAATAATCAACAAAATTTATTAAGATTAAAAGTAAATTAATTAAAATTATTTATAATTATTTTAATGCTAACAAACACAAATTAAGAACTTGTAATTATATTTTTACAATGTAATCATATCACGTAATCAATACATAGTTGTAGGCTAAAGTGCATTGCTAAAATATTGTCTCAAAATTATTGCAAAGTCATTAAGTCCAATGGAAAGTTTTGTGAAAAATAAATGTATAAGAAGTTATGGCGGTGTAAGTTGATCTAGGGCCACCTATAAATGGTTAGGGAAATAGATAAATACTTACTGAGGTTGACTTTGTATTACACAATCCAGCAAATAATTATCTTAAATATTAAGAAAATGCTATATGTAATTATTTTTCTTAATTTTTTTTCTCACCTCCTAACTTAAGTGTGTGGGTTCCATATGAATTTATTAATGTGAGTTCTATAACTTTGTCTCTATAAGTGAGAAAAGGGATTAAAAAATGGAATTGTATATAATATTACTCTAAATATTAACCTCGACCTCAGACTCTCTCTTTTAAGGCCATTCCGGTTAGGGGTGCACAAAGAAATTAAAAAAAACTCGAGAATTGAACCAATTCGGTCTCAATGGGTTGGTTTGGTTTGAGTTTGTCAAATGTTCGATTTAATTCAGGATCTAAAAAATATAAAACCGATAAATTCAGTTTCTTGGGTTCGCATTTTCTGGATTCGAACTGAACCGAGAACTGACCCAATCCAACCCCGAGAATAGAACCGAGACCCGATCTACTTATACAATAAAAGTTTGTATATATTGCATATATGTCTTTAAATCATTGTTATTTATACTTCATTATTATTAATATGTATTTACATAGTGTTATTTAATTATTTTAAAAAAATTTGAGGATATAAGATTATTCTTATATTTATGTTTTTAAATAAAGAAACTACATTTCGCATAAAATTAAAAAGTAGACCTGAACCTACCCAACCCGAGCTAGACCTGAACCAACCCGAGACATGAAACTGAACCGACTTGAGTTGGTTTGGTTCCATGAGAGGATCAATTTAGTTTTGAGTCCAAAATTTTGGAACCGATTAAGATAGGGTCAGTTCTGAGTTTGGCACGAAACTGACTTAACCCGACCCATGCACACTCCTAATTCCGGTAGATTGCAATGATTTTGGTGAAGAAAGATTTTTTAGGGCAGCTAGAACTGTGAATTCAGCTGTGACATTATTTTTATGAAATAACATGTATTTAGATTTAGAACATGAAATTAAAATTGTGAAAGCGTATTTTGTATCATTACAAATAATCTATTATATTTTTTAAATGAATTTAATATTAATATTTGACTCGCATCAGCTAACTTTGTTGGTTACAACTTACAAGTTTCAATAGTTTGGTATACCGCAAAATAAGCTGGTAAATAAGCTTATCGAAATAAGCACATGGACTTTCTATAGAACAATAATTTCCAACCAAGTTTATGGACTGATATATGTTTGTTTTTATGCAAAGATATTAGCAAAAGAGTTTGAAATCAGAAATCGCAACTATTACAAAATTTGTAATCGAATTTCGATGAATCTCAAAGTGCAATAACAATTTGTTAGTGTTCCATTCAAAAATTGGTTAGTGTTCCATTCAAGCATTAGGATCAACTGTGGTCTTACTTATCAAAAATCAAAAGAGTTACAAACCCAAACAACTCTTCCGTAGGACACTAATCTAGCGATTCACTTTTGCAAAGTGAATGTGATAACTTAGGACTTGTTTGGTCTAGATTTATTTTAAAAACTAACTTTTTTTAGTTTTTTTTTTACTTTTTGCTTATCTTTAGCTTATAGAAGCAAAAAAGTAAAAAAATTCTAGTTTTTTTTGCTTATAAGATAAAAAAACAAAATAAAAAAAAAACTATACCAAATAGGCCCTTAATATGGAGTCTACAAAAAAAAAAAAAAAAATTGATGACCATATCAGGAAAAAAAATTCATGATATTGTTAGTGTCTATTCTTCTCATGATGCAATGGATACATTTATAATTTTTAAATTTTAACCTTCATATATATAAGGTCAAATTTAAAATTTTGACCTTAAAAAAAAATCTGATTCAATGTTCATATGATTGTATCAATTGAAGAGAAATTATATATATATATATATATATATAGAGAGAGAGAGAGAGAGAGAGAGAGAGAGTTTGAACTGCAACGGTCCTTCCCTGCATTGATCAATACTATTCACCGCATAACTTTTATTTTTAAAAAATTTTGAGGAAAAAACTAGAACATGAAACTGTCCCACCCATGTGACGTATTTATTGTAATTTGAAAATTTACAAAAACATATAATATGAATACTAAGATTATGTGGAAGAAAAAGCAGTAAAACCTTTCTAATTTGGTCACTGAGAGATCCGACGACTCTAGAACATCAGACAATCGGAGCCATTGCTAGACTTTTTATCTAAGAGATGGTGACATACGCTATGCGTGCGTAAATTATTATATGGTAAAAAATACATAATTTTTTCACTCGCTAACTAAATATTATGGTTCAAGGAGATGGTTTAGATATATGAAAATATGACCCTTCTAACAATTCTCAGGTGGTGTTTTTATAATAGTAAGTATAGAAGATAGATGTAAACATGGACAGAACCAAGAAAATTTTCATGAAGGGCCAATGTAAATTTTCAACAAAAAAAAAATTTCATGAAAGGCCAATGTAAATTTTTTTTTTCAAATTTTGTTGAGGGGCTAAAGTAAAATTTGTTAAGTTTTGAAAGCTTAATATAAATTTTTTGAATTTTAGAAAATTTTTTTTGAATTTTGTTGGGGGCTAAGGAAATTCTTGAATTTTGAAAGGTCAATATAAATTTTTTTGAATTTTGTTAGGGATTAAGGTAAAAAATTCTTAAATGTTGGAGGTTAATTTTTTTTTTTTTAGCTTTTGGGGGCCAATATACACTTTCTTTGTAAATTTTAAAAAATTTATAAGACTTAAGTGAAATTTAGTCAAAGTAGATGGGTCATGGCCTCCAATAGTCTGGCTGTAGTTCCGTCCCTAGATGTAAATTATGATAACCAATAAAATACCTTAAATTTGAAAATACATTAAGAGGCTAATTATACATCTCAAAAAATATATGAAATAATTAATAAGAAATAGCTGCTATAGATGTTTTGATTTTTCTTTTTATAAAATATTTTTCAAATTACTTGTTTATATGTAGACACTATACACCGACTTGAACAGGTCCTTCCCTTCCTACCTTCGTCTTTAAGACTTAAGAGGACAAAAGTTAGTGTAACCAAACAGTGCCACATGGCCTTAGAGAAACGTGCCGTCGATGAACACCCCACCCCACCCAGTCACGGCCCTCTGTTTGGAGCTTGGAGAAGAGAAAGAAAAGTACAGAAAAATCAGTAATTATTTTTTTTGTTTAATTTTATCTAAAAGAAAAAATGAGAAAAAAAAAAGAAAATTTTTTTTAAATCACTTTCTATTTTTTCCATTTATTATTTTCTTCTACTTTCTTCTTAATTATTTTTATAAAATCAAACAAAGAATAAAAATTTTTCTTCATGTTTCCTCTCCTCGCCCAAGCTCCAAACAGACTGTAGGTCTAATGGCGCGGTTTCTTTCTTGGACTCGGCATTTTCAAGTTTTAACGCGGCATGTCCCCCAAAACACGCCAAGCCAGCTGTCCACGCTTTCTGCCTCTCCACACGCCTATATATACCACCCTCTATATTACTGCATATATATATATACCTCCACACCACCGTCTTTCTCCAGACTCGAAATATTAACCTAGCCGCTTTGTCTCAAACTCTACTTTCTGCTCAATCCTCCTTAGGGTTTTTCTCTCTCTCTAGATCACCAGAGTTTTTTTCCTCTCTCTCTCTCTCTCTATATATCACCTATCTGCAATGGCGAACTTGAGCTCATTCAAGGCTTTGGCGATCTTCTTCGTCCTCGCGGTCTTCTCCGCTACTGCATCGGCGCAAGAGATGGCTCCGGCATCAGCTCCGAGCGTGGACACAGGATCGGCATACTCATTGCCGATCTCTGGAGCGATCGTGTGCTCGTCGCTGGTTTTGTCTTTGTTCGCGCTCATGAAGCATTAGATCTCCGATTCATTGATAGATATATATAGTCACAGCTATACGCGAGTGTTTATTGGAGTATTGATATGGATGGACTGTGAGGGATTCTTCACTATCGTCATTATATTTTTTCAATATATTTGTTTTGGTAATTTCGGTTACAGATGGAAATAAAGAGTTTGATTTTTATTTTAATTGTTCATGTCATTCATGGATTTCTCATAGATTTATTATAATGTTATACACGACTTATTGGTCCATTATATATATACACGTTCCGCGATTGTTCGCGTGGTTTGCTGGTGATTACAAATAGTTGAGTTTACTTTGCTGTGATCCAATATATCCCTACGTTCCTCTAACTGAAATCTTGTTTGTATTAACTTTTTTACTAATGAAAAAATCATAAATATTTTGTAATCTAATTACAAAAATATTTTTGTTTGTGCCAAATTTATCTCCTCTTGTTCAAAAACTTGACTTGAAGATGCAATCAAATTAGAAAAAACAAGAACATCGAGTGTATAACTTGTGCTTAATCTGCATCGTCATGTTCTGAACCAATTTAGATGATGATAATAATTGATAATCACGTTATTTAAGTGCTTAATCAAAAAAAAGTTTGCATGGATGTTCTATATTTAGAAACATAATTGTTGCTTAATCGAGTGTATAATTGTTGATTATTCAATGTTAAGAAATATACCAACATCGTCAAAGCAAAATTTGAACTATCTACTACTGAAACCAACTAAGATGTATCTAATGCTGCTACCCAGGATAATTATAGAGACATTATGAGGATTAGTTAATAGCAGCTGTTTGGAACTTGTGGAAGGGAAAGACAGGAAATAAGAGAGAAATTGTGGAAAGTGATAGTTTTCCTATTTATGGTTTTGTAAAGAAAATTAAGAGAATATGGAAGGAAAATAATTTTGAAATTTAAAGAAAAGGGGGAAGAAAACTATAGGGTAACAATTATAAAAGAAAGAGTAAAGAAAATAAAAGATAATTGAGAAGTGAAATTATTCTCTTGTTTTTCTTTAGCTTTTTTTTTCCCCTTTCCTCCCAAACTAGGAACCAAATATATAGAAAAAGAAAAAGAAATTGTTATTTTCCTTCCTTTCACTTTCTCACTTCCTTTTCTCAAGCTACAAACAAGTTGTAATGTTAATGCCAACGACGTTGCCTAACATTGGACGACTGTTAGCACCACATTACAATAGGTTTTTTTTTTTTCCCCTTTAAGGTAAGTGTGATACAATCACAAAAATTCATACATAACTTGTATAATAATATGGTTAAATAAAAGCCCTTCATTTTAAGACATCATTAATTATGATGGCTTTAATTACAAAAATATTATCGCTACATAATTCTAGTAAAATTTATTATACAAATTCTTGAAAACAAATGTTTTTTTTTTTTCTTTCTTTTTGCTTAAGTTCGTTTTTCAAATTGACTAATGTATGCAGGCCCTCAAGACATACACTCCATATGTCCCTTTGCTGTTCGATTATGATGTTGTTGAGTAAGTGATCACATACAATTTGTTTTCTGTTAGTAGTGGATCCCAAACATTTAAAGGGTATCAAATATAATTATCAAAATGGGATGTGAAAGTGTGAAACATTGGAGACACGGAAGCAAAAAACGCAACAATGAGAAACAATTGGGACACTTAAGAATCTTATTAATAAGAAGCTTTCACAGAACTTAAATGGATACTTTTAGGAAATTAGTGGAGACCTTTGTTAAATTTAGTTGAAATCTATATGAATAATTTCATAGATATTGCGTTAGAACTTGAGGAAAAATATATATATTTATAAATTAATATTTTAAGTTTTTGTAGCGTTTTTTTTAGTTTTTTTAAGAGTTTTCATATAGTATCTCAAACGTATTCTAATCATTTCTTCCAGGTTTTCAAAATGTATTTTCAAAATTTTTAAACGAGTTTCTTACCTATATCAAAAGCACATTTTCAAAAAAATGTAATTTTTCTTTTCAAATGAGTAAACACGCTCCTCCTTCTCAAATGAATTTTTCAACAAGCATCAATTACTCTGGAAACATGACAAACTATCTATGTGGAACGTACACCTTTGAGGCTGAAATAGTTTTTAATTGTAGTTTGTTCAGACTAGCTGCATCTTTAATAATCTTCTCTCTGTACTCTCTGTACTAGTCAAAGACAGACCATCAACTATAAAACTGAGGTATCCACGAGAGATTCATCTTTTGCAACCTGACATAAGGGTTAAACTTGGGCATCCACCATAGGACAACTTTGTTTTACTTATTATCAGTGTTGTTATACAAATAAAGGCAACTTTGTTTTACTTGCTATTTTCCCTCTCTTTGTTGAAAAAAAATTATATCGTGCATTATAATAAATATTAATTATTATTTTTAAATCCTGAAAAAAATTGAACTCCATTGACAAAATTAATATGGAGGTGTAAATTAAAGTTCATCAATCCTCGTAAGTTTTAACTACATCCATCCTTCTTTATATTTAATGATTCATTTCTATAAAGCCTAAATTCAAGTGTCAATTGTTGTACCATTAAATCTTTTTCCTATTTTGACCCTATTTGGGAAATTCCTAAGTCCACCATTAGGAAGGGTATGAGCCGGCTAGCAAACAATGATTAAGATTAGATATGCTTTTTTGCCGGGTATTCAAAAAAAAAAAAAGTTCTCACGGTGAACACTTAGAATTGATAAGAGTCAAATTCTTGACCTTTTGAAAAAAGACAAAGAGTCCAGACCTATTGGGTTAACCCCTTGATTGCTAGTAAATATTTTTGTTGACAGGATTTGTGTATGAAATGCATTTGCAGCCGCTGAGCTGCAATTTGAACTTGGATTTCCCTGACATCATGGCTTATTGTTACCGGTTGACAGGGCGGGCACTACACGATGACAATAATGCAACCCGACATGATCATACGTAGCGAAAATAACCCGTGAGGCGACTATGCACCAAGTAATAGTCCCGTCAAACTCAAACACAAAGCATAGGACTATACGCTCGTCTAGGATCCATCCGTAATACCTCACATATCTTGTTAAGCTCCGTCCTCCGATGCTCAAGCCATACGGCTTACCCAAGCTATAGGCAATATCAACATCATTCTCAAATGCGCGCACACATGACAAGCAATGTGCTTAACGTTAGTTCCTCTCGAAACACAAGCATAATAATGTGCAACTAGACATGCGCGTGAGTCAAGTATCACCCGTTAGACATGACGCCTCCATTCATGAAGCTCTTAGCGCCCCGTGTCAAGGTTGTTACCCACAAGGATATACACAACTGATTAGCAACCAATAAGCTCACAACATAGTGTCCCGCGACACCAATGCTAGCTAAACCAAGTGGTCGTGTGTACAAGCTTGAACCCAACACGCAAGTGCATATGAGACACACGGCATGCAAGTGTACACACCGAGGTCCAATCCATCATAAGCATAAGCCTCGTTACGGCACAGATGCGGCATAACAAATGTGAATGTTACAACCTCATCCTCGACGCTAATGCCTAACATCTGTCCCACCGGACACAATGCCGTCCATGTAGCTTCTTGACTAGCATGAAGACTACAGTCACGTGCCACAGCCGGCCCCCAAGTCTTGCCCACTCCCTTGGAGGGCTCACTTGAGTACTGTCCCTTTCGGTAGCACCGGAGGGTGGTAAAGTCAACATTAGACCCCCCTTATAATAGTATTGTAAGCCATCTCCAAACTTGTAGGAGAAAACATTTTGCTCCCTCTAGGAGTCATAATTCATAAATCCAATAAATACAGAAAATACAAATTAAGAGATTGCTATGCCACCGGCCAACCATGCTCAAACATGTCTACGCCAAGGTTCCTCACTGCCCCAGACGTGCCACGAATGGCAACCCGTGACACTTATGCATGAGCCGTTCAAAGACTTCAATGGAATCTAGAACTTAGAAAGATGAAGGAGCGGTAGTCGCGGCTCTAAAAATTTTATTGATGGATCATCTAAAATTTTAAAATAATAACTAAAGGAAGATCCTAATACATTCATATTATTATATCTTATATTTTGAAATCATTACATAATAACCTAATTATCCATTCTATTAAATACATTATTTTTAATGTATTTTACTAAATAATTATTAATTTATTGATCTCTCATTCTATTAGCCACTCGATTCTCCATGAGTCTTTTCTCTCAAAACCCAGAGAGAAAAGGGTGTTTGGTCAAATTCCAATTTAATTAGATGGTTTTTTCTTAACAAAAAACAATACTAGACTTTTTTTATTTCTTTGAAACTGGATCAATTGACTCATCCTCCTCTAATCTTAAGCCTGGGCCGCCCCTGACGGCCTGAGGTGCCGTGCAGAGAAATATGCCCGTCTCTGTTGCTGTAAATTTAGATTGTTCCTCACTGCTGATTCTAGAAACTGTCATCTCGAAGGATACAAGTCTCATTCCATGTCTCAAGTATTTTTTGACCAAATAATCTGCTTTTCGTTATAAGAACAAATTAATCAGTTAATGTGCCTCGTTATCCTTATGAAGGTAGACTTATGATTATACAATCCAATTAACCACGATGTGCAAATAGAGTTCGTATTTAAATAATGGATAATAATATTTTCACAAAATTCATAAAAAATGATATAATTAAGTTAAAGTCATACACTTTAAAACAGAACACTGCTTATTATGATTCTTAATTATAAAGAAACGTTATTGCCACATTATAATAACAAATAATGTCATTATTTATGTGATGACTCTATATGCAAAAGACATGCAAATAAATATATATATATATATATATATGATAAAATAGTTTACTATCACACACACTATGCATTTCAACAGCTCGCGAGGAGTCCTACTAATTAGATGGATCATCTTCGAACTGGAGAACGGAAAGCTAATTTCTGCCAAATTCATAAATTCAAATGGTCAAATTTTCAAATGGTCAAGTCCTTGAATTCTAATTTGGACTAATAGTTTATTATTATGTGTATTGTTATGATACTAAAACACATAATAACACATCTTTTATTAAAATTTTGCATAAAATTTTTTGTAAATTGGGAAAGAAATTATTATTTTTTTTCTTTTTTAAACATCATAGGTTTAGGTATTTTAAAAGAAATTAACGCATACAAAAAATAAAATTATTTAGAAAACGTATACTCATCCATATGTTTATGTAACACACAAATTTCGAGTCCGAAATTCAAGACAAGAAAATGTAACAACAAATAAATTTTTACATATATTTGAGGGAGTGGAGTACAATCTCTGTTACAATTTCTAATGAAATAAATAATTATTCACTTCGATATAGATTCAAGGGCTTGCAACTTAATTTCGAATCTGGGTAGCAGGGCCTTCTTCAATCTTGAACGAAAAAGATACTTAAATGAGAGAGTCCTTTGGGCTTTTAGAAGCTGTAATCCGTCAAAGTTCTAGTGTCTTCAAACTTGTCCATTTTTTCTCTGGACAGTCACCTCTATCTGTGGGAGTGGATGCAAAGTCTACTGATAGATTTGTACCTCTTTAAGATAATTACTACTATTTATTCTAGTGATAATAATAAATAAAGATAATCAATCTTTGAATATAATTATCTCTATTTATTAAATAAAGATAATCAATGGTTTGAAATAATTATCTCCATTTACTAATAAATAAAGATAATCAATACTTTATTTGAAAAATAATTAATGACACATGTCTAATTTTAATTGAAAGACATGTTTGTCTTTTCTCTTTGTGAGCCCAACATAACAAATGACATAATTTAATTAACCAAAGTCTTGATTACAAAAATTTGACATATTGCGACATTTGATTTGTCAAACAATGTAATTTTAAAACTTGCAAGTGTTAGGTTTTGATTGACTGAAATTTGCTCGTCTATAATTTATATATTAACTATATTTTTTTGTATTTATACTCGCACTTGACAAATGATGTTCTCTGCTCCCTCCCGCATTGCAAACAGGTGACTTAGAAACTGTTTGAAACTTGGGAAGGAAAAAAGGAAAGAGAATTGATTTTGTCAGAAAAAAAAAAATAGAAAGAGAAAGAGAATGTGTGTGCTTTTTTCTCATTTTTCCTCCTTAGTGAAATTAGATTTTTTTTTTTCAAATTGTCTGTTCCTTTTTTTGTATTCCCCAAGTTTCAAACAGGTTCGGTTCCTACCTTCGTCGTTAAGAGACCAAAGTTAGTTTAACCAAACAGGGCCACATGGCTTTAGAGAAACGTGCCGTCAACGAACACTCCACTGACTCGCTTCGAAAACTACAAAATGGAGTTAGTACCCCGCAAGAGTACGGGGGTCGCGATGAAGTATAAACCGGTAATCCGGTATCGTTCTCTCCCAAGTGACCTAGCCAAATATAGGCTCTAGCACTCAACTCACACTAACCTAGCCTAGGATCGAATTGTAATTATGTGGGGAATTGAATATAAAATAAAAGGAAAAATAAAATGACCGAAAATCTTTAGGTTTTTGATGGGGTTTTGATTTACTAAACTAGTGCAATGAAAATTAAAGCAATTAACTAGGCAATTGATTTAAATGTAAAGCAATTAAAATGGAAAGCTTGGATATGATTGATTCAATCCACCAATTTTCAACAAGAATTTCAATAGAGGATTTTTATAACTCAAATCAAGAATCACACCGTGGATTCTTGATTCGGAATATTTTGACCATAAAACCTTGAGTTCATATTTAGTTGAGTGTAGAAATTAAACCAATTAATAGAACCCTAGAAACAAACCTAGAAATGTGCAAGATTTATACCAATTGTTGAATTGTGCATAAATATTACCAAATGAGTTATGAATCTAAGTTTTCAAATAAATCTAACACTCAACCGAATAGAACAATTGAAATCTAGGAATAAAACTTTGAAGTTCATAAATCCCCATTAAAATACTTGAAGATCCTTGGTGAATTTTCACAATCACACCCAAGAGATGTTTAGCTACTAAAATTCATAATAAAGAGCATAAATGAAGGTAAATCTAACATTAAACTAAGTAAAACTAGTGTTTGGTTGCTAAGAAAGTGAGAGAAAATGGCAAGAAAGTGAAGGAAAATAAATTACAATGTAATAAAGTTACAATTTCTACTCCTACATTAACATTACAAACATAAATCTAAGCTAAAATACACAAAAACATAAAAAACCAACCTTGGAGAAGCTTTTCACACCACCTCCTTGGCTGCTGCAAATCCAAAAAATCTTCCTCTCCTCCATTTTTTCGGACAACAAAGCTTTTAAGCTCCAGATCTATATCGACCGATCGATCGGCACTGTTCACCGATCGATTGGCCGATCGAACGAAAATTGGAGCGTTCGATCGGAAAAAAAACTGTTTTTACTGTTCACGGGTACTGTTCACCGATCGATCGGGTTACTATTCACAGATCGATCGGCTGATCGATCGGTGAATAGTGACCGATCGATCGATCGGGGTTACTGTTCACCCGATCGATCGGCCGATCGATCGGTAAATCACCCTCTCTGAAGTTTGCCAAGCCAATCGATCGGTTACTATTCATCCCTCCACCTTGAAGCTTGATTTTGACCACTTTAGAGGCCGATTCAGCCGATGCACATTAGAGGACAAATTGTAGCTCTTGAAGTCTTCTTTCCAATGGCACAAAAATCAGCTCAATCGGACATCGGAGTAAAAAGATATGACCCAAATACCGAGACGGGTCTGAATTTTCATGAACAAATTATTCGCCTTGAACCCGTTTTGATTATTCTTGCTTTCTTTTTGCCTTTATTAGCTTATATAACCTACAAAGCACACACAAAACATAATCAAACAAATATCTAATTAAAATAAGAAAATTAACACTAATATAAATCTAACAAAGTGCGAATTAAGAGCCTATGATTATATTTTTAGGGTGTAATCACCCACCAACTACAGCCTCTTACGTCTGATTGCGGACTCGGCATTTCAAGCTTTAACGCGGCTGTGCCCCACCACGCCAAGCCAGCTGTCCACGCTTTCTGCCTTCCTCTCCACACGCCTGTACATCCATACACCCTCTATGTCACGTGTCTTGCAAGTTGCCCACGCTTTCTGCATACACGGGGAGGTTGGAGAAATTTATCGCCGACCTGCGAGCTGATCTGCAATTGCCCACACTCCTTGTCATCCAGGTATAATAGACTAGTGTCTATGCTTTTATCTTTGCTTGAAAATGCCAACCTGATGGAAATTATGTTGGGAACACAAGTATAAGTTTTGTACTTTGTGTAATGAGGGTCCACCATGCAGTACACAAAGTATTTCCCTAGTCATAGACACTTATTTTCGGGTCATTTGACGCAGTGTAACATGCGAAAACTAAATTTTGTTATAGTAGATAAATGATGTAGATCTCATTTTAGAAAATGAAACTTTTAATTATACGAGAAGAACAATTAACAATGATTAAAAACAAATATTATCAAACATAAACTAATCCTAATTCTTCTAGGAAAAGAAATACTAAAGAAAATAGAAAAAATAAAAAACAAATAAGAAATTTGAGAAAGGTTCAAATTTGAATACTAGAACATGAAAAAACTCTCAAAACCAAACTTAGTCCAATTTCAAAAATCACAGACAAAGTTATTACAAAAACAAAACTTTTCTAAAAGAGTAAAAATGTTGATTTGAGGATCTAAACATGAAATTGGATCAAAGTAAGGATTACATCATAGCAAAGCAGTGCATATTATTCTCCAAGCCGTTTCCAATTAGATAATTTTGAAATGATTTGACAAAATGACAATTTTGTCCCTGATCAAATTTCTTCTGCTGATTGAATTTCTTTTGTTTTCAAATTTCTAAGAACTCTTTAGCAACTTGTTCTACATTATCACAGTATTCATTGCAATGCATTCATGTGCAGGTGGCTCAGGCATCTGGAGGAAAACACTATACAGAGATAGTGAGAGAAGCTCAGCTGGGAACTGACCTTCCTAATGTGAGATGTGTCGACGCCAAGGGACTGCCATTAGAACCTGATAACTTGCACCTTACCACTCCGGCGCAGGTCCGTCTCGGGGAGATGTTGGCAGACTCCTTCCTCCAGAGTTTGTCCAGCCACAGTCCCAGCCCTAGTTAATGAATAGAAAAGACATCACCTTGAAAGTAAAATCTGGATGGTCTGATTTCAGCATTCTTGAGTTTATTCACAATTTGTCGGCTATCAAGCAACTTTCTATCATCAAAAGAAGTTGATCACTTGTCAACTTCTCTCATGCTGTGTTGTCTTAGTTTTTCTATCCTTATGGTTCTGCTTTAGCTTTGTCTGGTCTGATTTGGTTTTTCCATTTCAGTGATGACAAGTTTTGCATTTCCATTTTCATAAATAAATCTTTCTCTTTGCTGATTAAAAAAAAAAAGTTTTTCACAGTATACAAATAGAAAATTCATAAAGAATTTATCACTAAAATAATGTGATTAAATGAAAGTCATTCACTTAATAACAAAACACCCATTATGGTGGCTTTTATATACAAAAATGACACTGTCACATTATTTTGGTGTGATTTTCTGTATAATTTTTCTGAAAGGATATCATTTTCCTTATTATTAATTGATTACACCTTAAAAGTGTAATCATAAACCCTTAATTTGCACTTTGTTGGATTTATACTAGTGTTAATTTTATTATTTTAGTTAGATATTTGTTTGATTATATTTTGTGTGTGCTTTGTAGGTTATATAAGCTAATAAAGGCAAAAAGAAAGCAAGAATAATCAAAGTGGGTTCAAGGCGAATAATTTGTTCATGAAAATTCAGACCTGTCTTGATATTCTGGCCATATATTTTTACCTCGATGTCCGATTGAGCTGATTTTTACGACATTGAAAAGAAGACTTCAATAGCTACAATTTGTTCTCTAATGTTCATCGGCTGAATCGGCCTCTAAGGTAGTCAAAATCAAGCTTTAAGTGGACAGATGAATAGTAACCAATCGATCGGTCTGACAAACTTCAGAGAGGGCATTTTACCGTTCGATCGGGGAACAGTGCCCATAAATAGTGAATAGTGAACTGTGACCGATCGAACGTTACAGTGACCGTTCGATCGGTGAACAGTGCCGATAGATCGGTTGATACAGATCTGGAGCTTAAAATCTGTGTTGTTCGAAAAAATGAAAAGAGGAGGATAGTTAGGGTTTGTAGCAGCCAACAGAGCGGCGTGAAAGGCTCCTCCAAGGTTAGTTTTTATATTTTTGTGTATTTTTAGCTTAGATTTATGTTTGTAATATTAATGTAGGAGTAGAAATTGTAACTTTCTTTCATTGTAATGTAGTTTCCTTCACTTTTTTGCACTTTTCTTCACTTTCTTTGTAGCCAAACAGATTTATTGTTGTAGTAAAATTTAGATTTAATTCTTTTTATGCTTTCTTTATATTTCTACATGCTTTTATGATGAATTCAAGTATTTAGATTTATCTTGGGTGTGATTGTGAAGATTCACCAAGGATCTTCAAGTATTTCAATGGGGATTCATGAACTTCAAAGTTTTATTCCTATATTTGTATAGTTCTATTTGGTTGGGTGTTGGATTTATTCGAAAACTTAGATTCATAACCCATTTGGTAATATTTATGCACAATTTAACAATTGATATAGATCTTGTACATTTCTAAGGTTTACTTCTAGGGTTCTATTAATTGGTTTAATCTCTACACTGAACTAAATATGAACTCAAGGTTTTATAATCAAAATATTCCAAATCAAGAATTCACGGTGTGATTCTTGATTTGAGTTATAAAAATCTTCTATTAAAATTTTTGTTGTGAATTGGTGGATTGAATCAATCATATCTAAGCTTTTCCCTTTAATAACTTTAAATTTAGTTTTAATTTGCTTTTAATTTAATTGTCTAGTTATTACTTTAATTTTTATTGTATTAGTTTAGTAAATCAAAACCCTTCTAAAAAATCAAAAGATTTTCGATCTTTTTATTTTTCATTTTATTTTAGATCTAATTCCCCACATAATTGCAATTCAATCATAAGTTAAATTAGTGTGAGTTGAGTGCTAGAGCCTATATTTGCTTAGGTCTCTTGGAAGAGAACGATACCGGATTACCGATTTATACTTCATCGCGACCTCCGTATTCTTAAGGGGTACTAACTCTATTTTATTGTTTTCGAAGCGAGTCATTAATTGTTTATAAGAATAAAGACTTTGTTGGAAAAATTTATATCATGCAAGATAATATGGAGGTGTGTATTGAAGTACATCAACCCTGGTAGTACATCCATGCTCATCAAGCATCACTTGTAGCCATCTAAAAGCCTACTTTAGAGCATGAAGGATTGAATTGATTAGATGACGTGGAAAATAATGTACATAACTTGCTGACCTCTGGGTACCCCAATGGATGTTAAGATTCTCTTCCCTTCACAACTTACAAACCTGGCTTACTAATCCGCAAGACTCATTAGCTTCTGCATAGATTGGCTGTAGATTTTGGAATAGAAAAATTATGTTCTTATGGAAATTTTGTACATAAAATTTCAAAATGTTGTGACAATAATATTTTTAAAATTATGAGTCAACATAGTGGTTGTTTTAGTTCAAAATTATATGACAACAACCAGCTGTGGCCTACATCATTTTGTATGACAATTGTTTATAATGATTCTATTTGCATCTCATGACTCTTCCTAATATAGTAATATGCTTGTCAGTTACAACCCTTCAGATGCAAGGGTTTTGAGAAAAAGGGAGGGAATGGAATAGAAAGGGCTCAGCACCTCTTGTTTGGATGTTTAAGTGGGGGAAGGGGAAGGATATGAACTATGGAACATGGATTAAGATTAGATCTGCCTGAAAATATTTTGCTAACAGGGTGTGTGCATGAAAATGCTGCAAATCTGATCTTCGATTTACCTGACATCGTGGCTTATGCATAAGCCTTTGAAAGACCTCAGTAAAATCTAAAAACTTAAAGCCTGTTTGGAACTTGGGAAAAGGGAGGGGAAGGGAAATTTTTAAAATTTGTTTCCTTCTCTTATTTGATTCTATCTAAGACAGAAAGGGAAGGGAAATGAGAGACAGGGGGAAATTTTAAATCACTCTCTCTCTTTTTCTCTCTTCCGTCGTTCCATTTTTTTTTTTATTCTTTTTTACAAAACTAACAGAGAAGAGAAAATACTTTCCTTCATTTTCTCTCTCTCTCTTTTTTTTTTTTTTTCCTTTCTCTTTTCTTCTCTCCCCTTTCCCAAGTTTCAAACAGGCTTATTCTTGGAAAGATGAAGGGGCCCATGCAGAGAAATATGCCCGTCTCTATGGCTCTAAATTTAGATTCTTTAGAACTTACTGATGAGATAAAATGTCATCTCAAAGGATACAAGTCTCATTCCATGTCTCAAGTTTTGTAGGTATACAGTGTTCAATGAATCAGTTAACGTGTGACGTTATCCTGATGAAGGCAGACTTATGATTACACAAGCCAACTAACCATAATGTGCAACCAGAGCTCGTTTATATATATATATATATATGTTTCTTCCTCCCGTTTTAAATGCTATCGTATTTTATTATTTGCATGTCTTAACAAACCATGTTATATAAACTAAGGTACGGTTGTTGAGGGGAGGTATATGTTTGAGTGTCGAGTTTGTTTAATAATTATATTCAAAAACTAGGTTTGTGCGGAATAGAGGGATTGCACCGTCTCAAAATTAGTTGAGCTGTGCATAAATTGACTAAGATACTCGGTTATTCAAAAAAAAAAAAAAGGAACTTCAGCAATGTCAATTTTCTATCTAAGATCTATCTTGATCACTTGTAAATAATATAATTGAAATTCGCCAGTGTGCGATTGTGATGCAGTAATAACTCAGTAAGTCAAGATTGAATCCACAGGGAACAATTAACAAAACATGCAAAGTTAGAGCTGAAAATTTACCCATAGTAAAAGATCAGACACCGACTAAGTCGTGCTAAATATTGTAGTATTGCAATGGCTTCAGTTGAAATCTAAGTCAACCTGTTTGAATTCTACCAAGAATAGTATTGCTGAGATCTGGACAGTTGATACATAAAAATAGTAACCAAAAGAAAAATGTTTTGCTTTGGAAGGTTTGATGATTATGAAACTAGATTTTAAATAACAAAAATGGTCTTGGATTCAATTGATCAGACCACTCGATTCACCCGAAATATCAATAGAGGTTTTGTAACTTAAATAATTGGCTTCGTCTTGAGCCTTTGATTTGTAAAATTTAGCGATAAAAATATAATTTCAATAATAATTAAATCTAGAATAGCAAAATTAACGCCATAGATTCATACCATCGATTTATATATACTAGCTACTTTGTCAAGGCGGAAGGTATTACAAACATAGTCAAGAATTTAAATTTTTTCAAAGATTTAGAATTTAATTACCAAGAAATACCAATTACCTCTGTTGATATTCCAAAATTCTCGGATGATCTTCACAATTGACTCCAAGAATAAAATTAGCTACTCAAAATATTCAAGAGAGTTGACTTGAAAAAAAATGACTTCATAAATAATTCGAAGCTTCTACATATATTTCTCTCTCTTGCCTCCTCTCAAGCTCTCCTTCTTGCCTTTCTTAGTGTTACTATTTTAGACTCACAAGATGAAACCATCCATTCTCTACAACGATGCATTATTCTTTTTTTTAATTATTAATTTCTTCTTTTGTTTTCTTTCCATGTCAATTGTCATTTTTTCATGGCAATTTTTATCTTTCTATGTAAATTTTCATGTGAGTTTGCTCTCTTTTATATCCAAAAGTAAAAACATGCCTTACTTATTTTGGTAGAGTTGTTAAAAATAGATATTTGCTCATATGGGTGGGTTCCAATCAATGATGACTCCTTTTTTTTTCATGTGAGTTTCGTTCCTCTTTTATCTAAAAGCTTACAAATACTCAACAAAATTTATTAGGATTAAAAATAAATTAATTAAAACTATATAATTATTTTAATGCTAACAAACACAAATTAGGAACTTATAATTATATTTTTACAATGTAATCATATCACGTAATCAATACATAGTTGTAGGCTAAAGTGCATTGCTAAAATATTGTCTCAAAATTATTGCAAAGTCATTAAGTCCAATGGTGAGTTTTGTGAAAAATAAATGTATAAGAAGTTATGGGCGGTGTAAGTTGATCTTGGGCCACATATAAATAGAAAATCTTATGGCACGGTATGGTTAGGGAAATAGATAAATACTTACTGAGGTTGACTTTGTATTACACAATCCAGCAAATAATTATCTTAAATATTAAGAAAATGCTACATGTAATTATTTTTCTCAATTTCTTTTCTCACCTCCTAACTTAAGTATATGAGTACCATATGAATTTATTAATGTGAGTTCTATAGTCTTGTCTCTATGAGTGAGAAAAGGGATTAAAAAATTGAATTGTATATAATATTACTCTAAATATAAATCTCGACCTCAGACTCTCTCTTTTAAGGCCATTTCGGTTAGGGGTGCACAAAGAAATAAAAAAAACTCGAGAATCGAACCAATTCGGCCTCAATGGGTTGGTTTGGTTTGAGCTTGTCAAATGTTCAGTTTAATTCTAGATCTAAAAAATATAAAACCAATAAATTCGGTTTGATTCTTGGGTTCGCATTTTCTGGACTCGAACTGAGCTGAGAATCGACCCAATCCAACCCCGAGAATAGAATCGAGACCCGATCTACTTATACAATAAAAGTTTGTATATATTGCATATATGTCTTTAAATCATTGTTATTTGTAGTTCATTATTGTTAATATGTATTTACACAGTGTTATTTAATTATTTTAAAAAAATTGAGGATATAAAATTATTCTTATTTTTTTTGTTTTTAAATAAAGAAACTATATTTTGCATAAAATTAAAAAGTGGACCTAAACCGACCCAGCTTGAGCTAGACCTGAATCAACCCGAGGCATGGAACTGAATCGAATTGGGTTGGTTTGGTTTGGTTCGGTTCCATCAGAAGATCGATTTAGTTTTGAATTCAAAATTTTAGGACTGATTAAGATAGAGTCAGTTCTGAATTTAATTAGCAGGAAACTGACCTAACCCGACCCATGCACACTCCTAATTTCGGTAAATTGCAATGATTTTGGTGAAGAAAGATTTTTTAGGGCAGCTAGAAGTGTGAATTCAGCTGTGACATTATTTTTATGAAATAACATGTATTTAGATTTAGAACATCAAATTAAAATTGTGAAAGCGTACCTATTTGTACCATTACAAATAATCTATTATATTTTTTAAATGAATTTAATATTAATATTTGACTCGCATCAGCTAACTTTGATGGTTACAACTTCCAAGTTTCAATAGTTTGGTATACCGCAAAATAAGCTGGTAAATAAGCTTATCGAAATAAGCACATGGACTTTCTATAGAACAATAATTTCCAACCAAGTTTATGGACTGATATATGTTTGTTTTTATGCAAAGATAGTAGCAAAAGAGTTTGAAATCAGAAATCGCAACTATTACAAAATTTGTAATCGATGAATCTAAAAGTGCAATAATAATTTGTTAGTGTTCCATTCAAGCATTAGGATCAACTGTGGTCTTACTTATCAAAAATCAAAAGAGTTACAAACCCAAACAATTCTTCCGTAAGACACTAATCTAGCAATTCACTTTTGCAAAGTGAATGTGATAACTTAGGACTTGTTTGGTAGTGCTTTTTGGTCTAGTTTTTTTTTTAACTTTTTGCTTATCTTTAGCTTATAAAAGCAAAAAAGTAAAAAAAATTCTAGTTTTTTTTGCTTATAAGCCAAAACAGCAAAATAAAAAAAAAAGCACACCAAACAGGCCCTTAATATGGAGTCTACAAAAAAACAAAAAAAAAAAAAATTGATGACCATATCATGAAAAAAAATTCATGATATTTTTAGTGTCTATTCTTCTCATGATGCAATGGATACATTTATAATTTATAATTTTTAAATTTTAACCTTCATATATATAAGGTCAAATTTTAAATTTTAACCTTAAAAAAAAATCTGATTCAATGTTCATATGATTGTATCAATTGAAGAGAAATTATATATATATATATATATATATAGAGAGAGAGAGAGAGAGAGAGAGAGAGAGAGAGAGAGAGAGAGAGAGAGACAGTTTGAACTGCAACGGTCCTTCCCTGCATTGATCAATACTATTCACCGCATAACTTTTATTTTTTAAAAATTTTTAGGGAAAAACTAGAACATGAAATTGTCTCAACCATGTGACGTATTTATTGTAATTTGAAAATTTACAAAAACATATAATATGAATACTAAAATTATGTGGAAGAAAAAGCAGTAAAACCTCTCTAATTTGGTCATTGAGAGATCCGACGACTCTAGAACATCAGACAATGGGCTCATTGCTACACTTTTTATCTAAGAGATGGTGACATACACTAGGCGTGCGTAAATTATTATATGGTAAAAAATACATATTTCTTTCACTCACTAACTAAATATTATGGTTCAAGGAGATGGTTTAGGTATATGAAAATATGATCCTTCTAACAATTCTCAGGTGGTGTTTTTATAATAGTAAGTATAGAGGATAGATGTAAACATGGACGGAACCAGGAAAACTTTCATAAAAGGCTAATGTAAATTTTCAATAAAAATTTTTTTCATTAAAAGTCAATTTAAATTTTTTTTTACAATTTTGTTGAGGGGCTAAGGTAAAATTTCTTAAGTTTTGGCAGCTCAATATAAAATTTTTGAATTTTAGAAAATGATTTTTGAATTTTGTTGGGGGCTAAGGAAATTCTAGAATTTTGTAAGGTCAATATAATTTTTCTTGAATTTTGTTAGGATTTAAGGTAAAAAAATTCTTAAAATTTGGAAGTTAAAGAAATTTTTTTGTAGCTTTGGGGGGCCAATATACACTTTCTTTGTAAATTTTAAAAAATTTATAAGACTTAAATGAAATTTAGTCAAAATAGAAGGGTCATGGCCTCTAATGATCTCACTGTAGTTCTGTCCTTGGATGTAAATTATGATAATCAATAAAATACCTTAAATTTGAAAATACATTAAGAGGCTAATTATACATCTCAAAAAATATATGAAATAATTAATAAAAAATAGCTGCTATAGATGTTTTGATTTTTCTTTTTATAAAATATTTTTCAAATTACTTATTTATATAAGACACTATACGCCGACTTGAACAGGTCCTTCCCTTCCTATCTTCGTCTTTAAGACTTAAGAGGGCAAAAGTTTGTTTAACCAAACAGTGCCACATGGCCTTAGAGAAACGTGCCGTCAATGAACACCCCCACCCAGCCCAGTCACGGCCTCTCCAGCAGTCTGTTTGGAGCTTGAAGAAGAGAAAGAAAATTACAACAAAATTAGTAATTATTTTTTATTTGTTTGATTTTATTAAAAAAAATAATATTTTTTTTAAATCACTTTTTATTTTTTCTCTTTATTTTTTTTTTCTACTTTCTTCTTATTTTTTTCATAAAATCAAACAAAGAATAAAAATTTTTCACCATGTTTCCTCTCCTCCCTCAAGTTCCAAACAGAATGTAGGTCTAATGGCGCGGTTTCTTTCTTGGACTGGGCATTTTCAAGTTTTAACGCGGTATGTCCCCCAAAACACGCCAAGCCAGCTGTCCACGCTTTCTGCTTCTCCACACGCCTATATATACACCCTCTATATTACTGCGTACATATATATATCCCTCCACACCACCGTCTTTCTCCAGACTCGAAATATTAACCTAGCCACTTTGTATCAAACTCTACTTTCTGCTCAATCCGCCTTAGGGTTTTTCTCTCTCTCTAGATCACCAGATTTTTTTTCTCTCTCTCCCTCTCTCTATATATCACCTATCTGCAATGGCGAACTTGAGCTCATTCAAGGCTTTGGCGATCTTCTTCGTCCTCGTGGTCTTCTCCGCTACTGCATCGGCGCAAGAGATGGCTCCGGCATCAGCTCCGAGCGTGGACACAGGATCGGCATACTCATTGCCGATCTCTGGAGCGATCGTGTGCTCGTCGCTGGTTTTGTCTTTGTTCGCGCTCATGAAGCATTAGATCTCCGATTCATTGATAGATATATATAGTCACAGATATACGCGAGTGTTTATTGGAGTATTGACATGGATGCACTGTGAGGGATTCTTCACCATCGTCATTATATTTTTTCAATATATTTGTTTTGGTAATTTAGGTTACAGATGGAAATAAAGAGTTTGATTTTTATTTTAATTGTTCATGTCATTCATGGATTTCTCATAGATTTATTATACTGTTATACACTTATTGGTCCATTATATATATATATACACGTTCCGCGATTGTTCGTGTGGATTACTGGTGATTACAAATATTCGAGTTTACTCTGCTGCGATCCAATATATTCCTATGTTCCTTTAACTGAAATCTTGTTTGTATTAACGTTTTTACTAATGAAAAGATCATAAATATTTTGTAATCTAATTACAAAAATATTTTTGTTTGTGCCAAATTTATCTTCTCTTGTTCAAAAACTTGACGTGAAGATGCAATCAAATTAGAAAAAACGAGAGCATCGAGTGTATAACTTGTGCTTAATCTGCATCGTCATATTCTGAACCAATTTAGATGTTAATAATTGATAATCACGTTATTTAAGTGCTTAATCGAGTGTATAATTGTTTATTATTCATTATTAAGAAATATATATGCCAACATCGTCAAAACAAAATTTGAACTATCTACTACTGAAAGTATGATGGTTAGCTTCACCAATGCCAACTGAGATGCATCTAATGCTGCTACCCAGGATAATTATAGAGACATTATGAGGATTAGTTAATAACAGCTGTTTGGAAATTGGGGAAGAGAAAGACAGAGGAAATAAGAGAGAAATTGTGGAAAGTGATAGTTTTCCTATTTATGGTTTTGTAAAGAAAATTAAGAGAATATGGAAGGAAAATAATTTTGAAATTTAAAGAAAAGAGGGAAGAAAATTATAGGGTAACAATTATAAAAGAAAGAGTAAAGAAAATAAAAGATGATTGAGAAGTGAAATTATTCTCTTGTTTTTCTTTAGCTTTTTTCCCCCCCCTTTCCTCCCAAACTAGGTACCAAGTATATAGAAAAAGAAAAAAAATTTGTTATTTTCCTTCCTTTCACTTTCTCACTTCCTTTTCTCAAGCTCCAAACAAGTTGTAATGTTAATGCCAACGACGTTGCCTAACATTGGACGACTGTTAGCACCACATTACAATAGGGTTTTTTTTTTTTTTTCTTCCCTTTAAGGTAAGTGTGATACAATCACAAAAATTCATACATAACTTGTATAATAATATGGTTAAATAAGAGCCTTTTATTTTAAGACATTATTAATTATGATGGCTTTTAATTACAAAAATATTATCGCCACATAATTCCAGTAAAATTTATTATACAAATTCTTGAAAAAAAAACGTTTTTTTTTTTCTTTTTGCTGAAGTTTTCAAATTGACTAATGTATGCAGGCCCTCAAGACATATACTCCATGTCCCTTTGCTGTTCGATTATGATGTTGTTGAGTAAGTGATCACAAACAATTTGTTTTCTGTTAGTAGTGGATCCCAAACATTTAAAGGGTATCAATCATAATTATCAAAATGGGAAGTGAAAGTGTGAAACATTGGAGACACGAAAGCAAAAAACGCAACAATGAGAAACAATTGGGACACTGCCCATAGGACACAATACCGTCCATGTAACCCCTTGACTAGCATGAGGACTGCAGCCATGTGCCACAGCCGGCCCTCAAGTTTCGCCCACTCCCTTGGGGGATTCACTTGAGTACTGTCCCTTTCAATAGTACTGACTCGCTCCGAAAACTACAAAATGGAGTTGGTACCCCGCAAGAGTACGGGGGTCGCGATGAAGTATAAACCAGTAATCCGGTATCATTCTCTCCCAAGGGACCTAGCCAAATATAGGCTCTAGCACTCAACTCACACTAATCTAGCCTAGGATCGAATTGCAATTATGTGAGGAATTGAATCTAAAATAAAAGGAAAAATAAAAGAACCGAAAATCTTTAGGTTTTTGATGGGGTTTTGATTTACTAAACTAGTGCAATGAAAATTAAAGCAATTAACTAGGCACTTGATTTAAATGTAAAGCAATTAAAATGGAAAACTTGGATATGATTGATTCAATCCACCAATTCACAACAAGAATATCAATAAAGGATTTTTATAACTCAAATCAAGAATCACACCGTGGATTTTTGATTCGGAATATTTTGACCATAAAACCTTGAGTTCATATTTAGTTGAGTGTATAAATTGTGATAATTAATAGAACCATAGAAACAAACCTAGAAATGTGCAAGATTTATACCAATTGTTGAATTGTGCATAAATATTACCAAATGAGTTATGAATCTAAGTTTTCAAATAAATTCAACACTCAACCGAATAGAACAATTGAAATCTAGGAATAAAACTTTGAAATTCATAAATCCCCATTAAAATACTTGAAGATCCTTGGTGGATTTTCACAATCACACCCAAGAGATGTTTAGCTACTAAAATCCATAATAAAGAGCATAAATGAAGGTAAATCTAACATTAAACTAAGTAAAACTAGTGTTTGATTGCTAAGAAAGTGAGAGAAAATGGAAAGAAAGTGAAGGAAAATAAATTACAATGTAATAAAGTTACAATTTCTACTCCTACATTAGCATTACAAACATAAATCTAAGCTAAAATACACAAAAACATAAAAACCAACCTTGGAGGAGCTTTTCACACCACCTCCTTGGCTGCTACAAACCCAAAAAATCTTCCTCCCCTCCATTTTTTCGGACAACAAAGCTTTTAAGCTCCAGATCTATATCGACCGATCGATCGGCACTGTTCACCGATCGATCGGCCGATCGAACGGCAATTGGAGCGTTCGATCGGAAAAAAACTGTTTTTACTGTTCACGGGTACTGTTCACCGATCGATCGGGTTACTGTTCACCGATCGATCGGTGAATAGTGACCGATCGATCGGGTTACTGTTCACCCGATCGATCGGCCGATCGATCGGTAAATCACCCTATCTGAAGTTTGCCAAGCCAATCGATCGGTTACTATTCATCCCTCCACCTTGAAGCTTGATTTTGACCACTTTAGAGGCCGATTCAGCCGATGCACATTAGAGGGACAAATTGTAGCTCTTGAAGTCTTCTTTCCAATGGCACAAAAATCAGCTCAATCGGACATCGGAGTAAAAAGATATGGCCCAAATACCCAGACGGGTCTGAATTTTCATGAACAAATTATTCGCCTTGAACCCGCTTTGATTATTCTTGCTTTCTTTTTACCTTTATTAGCTTATATAACCTACAAAGCACACACAAAACATAATCAAACAAATATCTAACTAAAATAAGAAAATTAACACTAATATAAATCAAACAAAGTGCGGATTAAGAGCCTATGATTACACTTTTAGGGTGTAATCAAGTACCAAAGGGTAATAGAGTCAACATCAGACCCCACCTTATAATAGCATTTTGAGCCATATCTAAACTTGCAGGAGAAAATATTTTGCCCCCTCGAGGAATCATAATTCATAAATCCAATAAATATAAAAAATACAAATTAAAAGATTGTTATACCACCGACTAATCATACTCAGACATACCTTACGTCAAGGTTGCTTGCTACTCCAAACGTGTCACGGGTGGCAACTCGTGTCACGAGTGTCACGGGTAGCATTTCAAAGACTTCAATGGAATCTAGAACTTAGAAAGATGAAGGGGCGGTAGTCGCGGCTCTGAAAATTTTATTGATGGGTCATCTAAAATTTTAAAATAATAACTAATGGAAGATCCTAATACATTCATATTATTATATCTTATATTTTGAAATCATTGCATAATAACTTAATTATCGATTCTATTAAATACATTATTTTTAGTGTATTTTACTAAATAATTATTTATTTATTGATCTCTCATTCTATTAACCACTCGATTCTTCACGAGTCTTTTCTCTCAAAACCCAGAGAGAAAAGGGTGTTTGGTCAAATCCCAATTTAATTAGATGGTTTTTTCTTAACAAAAAAACAATACTAGACTTTTTTTATTTCTTTGAAACTGGATCAATTGACTCATCCTCTTATAATCTCAAGCCTGGGCCGCCCCTTGACGGCCTGAGATGCCGTGCAGAGAAATATGCCCGTCTCTGTTGCTTTAAATTTAGATTCTTCCTCACTGCTGATTCTAGAAATTGTCATCCCGAAGGATACAAGTCTCATTCCATGTCTCAAGTATTTTTTTGACCAAATAATCTGCTTTTCGTTATAAGAACAAATTAATCAGTTAATGTGCCTCGTTATCCTTATCTACAAGAAAAAGGGTTATTTGCGACGGATTATTTGTGACGGCTACCTATGCCGTCGCAAATACCCAATTATTTGCGACGGCATCTTTCCCGACGCAAAAAAATGCTATTTTCGTTGGCACTATTTGCGACGGCTTTGTTGCCTTCGGGAAAGAGGGCAAAACGACGTCGTTTTTCATGCGCAAAGGCGACCCCCACTATTCGCGACGGCGTATTTGCGACGGGTTTGCCGTAGCAAATGTTTTAAATAAAACGACGTCATTTGGGTATAAAACGACGTCGTTTCGATACCCAATATCATCTTCCCCCCTTTTCTTCTCCTTTTTCCCTCTTTCCCTCTTTCCCTCTTATTCGACCACCCGCGCGCCCTAGCTTCGAACGATCGACGACCACTGCGGCGCGATAGTGTTTCGGCTGGAAGGCCATCGCCGGGAGACGACGCCTGAAAGCCGCTGCCGGAAGACGACGCTTGGATGGCTTGCATTGCCGGAAGCCTTGTCGACTGGTGAGCCGTCTCTCTTCCCTCCTCCCTCCTCCCTCGTCGCCTGCAGCGGCGACTGGAAGCCCTAGCCACCGAAACTGCTCACGGACTGCTACCCCTCGTCGACGAAGCCTTTGCCTTCGTGTCGTCGCCGCCGGAAGTCCACACCCACTGGTAAGCTTCTCTTTTTCTCCCTCGTCGCCTCTCTGTTTCGAGCTCTCTGTTTCGAGCTCAGATATCACACATTATACATGTTCAAATTATTTCATGTATAAAATTCATCACATTATAAGACTCGGTTTTGTTAAAAAACTCAAGATCTGCTAGCAGAAACTAAACTCAATTCTTTTTTATTGTTTTTGAAGTTGACAATAGACTCGGTTTTGTTAAAACTTGCTATCTATGTTCATATGGAGTTTGTTGTATTGTGAAATATGTACGTTCTTCTTTATTCCTCTAAGTCTTGAAAGTGTATATACAGTTCTAGCTTTTTTTTGTATTAATGCATGAGGATACTTTCGTTTTCATTATTTGTAAACAAACGGAATCTACTATAAACTTTTTTTTTTTTTTTTTTGAAATCAGATGAGATCTATTGCTGATTTTATTGGGGGAGAATTCTTGATTATTTTAATTTTTCATTATTTATATGAGTATTGTTTTAGCCTTTACATACTCCGTTCATTTGATCAATTGTGTATAATAGAATTCTGTACTTAATAATTTCAGACACACGGGGAGAGAGAGAGAGAGAGAGGGGTTAAGGATAGAGAAAGTAGTAAAAGAGGTAGCCATTTTTCTTACTATTACTGCTGATTTTTTTTTTTTTTTAACTTAGTGCTATAGGCATGGGCCTACGGCACTCCCCGATAAATTGAAAGAAAAGGAAAAGGAAAAAAAGGGGTGAAGACAATGTCTAAAAGAGAAGAAAACTCAATTCCTTTTTTTTATTCTTTCGAAGCAGACAATAGACTTGCTTTTGGTAAAGCTTGCTATTAATGTTCATATGGAGTTTGTTGTGTTGTCAAATATGTATGTTGGTCTTTATTAAGTCTTGAAAGTGTAATATATACACTTTTAACCTTTTTGTATTAATGTACAAGGATACTTTCGTTTTTATCATGTGTAAACAAATGGAATCTACTATCAAATGTTATGAAAATCATATTAGATCTTGGTAGAATTCTTGATTATTCAAAATTTTCATTATAGTTCGAGAATTCTTTTAACTTTTACATATGTTCTGTTTGTGTGACCAATTTTGCATAATAAAATTTTTCTTATGATGGTAAAAGAGGTAGCCATTGTTTTACCATTATTTCTGAATATATATATATTTTTTAAATTTATCATAGAGTGCCGTAGGCACGGATTATCCCTAGTAAATAGATAAGACGAGTAAACCCTATTTTGAAAGCTTTGAAATTAATATTATCTTGAGAATTATGTAAGTAAGACCGATGCTTGTAGAGGCTTTGGATGACACCTTAGAAGTCTCTAGTGAATTTTGTGCAAATAACCCAAAATTCGGAATGGAATATCTAACCACGTATTTTTTTTTCTTTTTTTTGTTATAACTCTCTAAATATTAAAAATTTTGTGATGAATTCAAAACTAGTAAAAACTAGACTCACATGAACTTCTTAAGAATAAGAAACTAGGAAAAAGGAAATGGGGTTTACTTCAATTTTAGCTATTTGAAACCATCTACACTAACTGATTAATGATAGAATTTCAACCATATGCCCTTGTTCTTGTTTATGGTTGATACACCTATTTAGATGTCACTAACTGCTTAATGAATATGACTATTTTCAATCTTTTATTTTCTTGATAGCACAATGTGCTTCTCTTCTTCATGATAGTACATCTGTGTGCTTGTAATTTGATAAACATTACAATCATTTGCCATTGTCTATGGTTCAGCAAGTTTGTTTAATTCACTTTCTTACTTTATAGTAACAATTTATATTTATATATTTTAATTAACTCATGACATGAGTTAATTAAAATATAAGCATATAACCTTAGACCCGTTCAAGAATCGTCTATGTAGTTTGAGGATTCAACTACGATGAGATGGTTCTTGAATTATCCAGTTTCGGATAATTCGGGAATGCATAAATCTATGTAGTAGTTAGTGGCTCACCGGTTTAAATTGTTCTTCTTTGATGGAAATTCTGTGTAGCAAACTCTGTGTTCTCTGGGTACATACGGGATGTGGTGTACAACAATACACTTCGTTTACGTCGCGTACTTGGAGAACTGTAGGGAGATGCTGCCGGATTTTCCTTAAAGAGGGACAAAACGGTTTGAGCTACTTCCTATTGCATAGATTATGCATTCCTGAATGGGATAGGACCACTTACCTATTAAAGAGGAGTTGTATGGATAATTTTCACGTTGCATGAACATTTATGATCTATATTTTACGTATGATGACTTAATTAGTAATGTTTATGTGGATATATACAGAAAAATGGACAAGAGTTGGATTGATTCTGGTGATAGGCTTTCCAGGGAATATGTGGACGGAATAGACCAATTTCTTGTGTTTGCGTACATTGGCAAGGGTGCAGATTCATTGATCTACTGTCCTTGTAGGCAGTGTGCAAATCGTTACTATTTTTCACGAGATGTTGTGCGTGAGCATCTTCTCAACAAGGGGATGTTAAGAAAATATAAGATTTGGACTAGTCATGGGGAATCTTATCCTTCTAGTTCTAGTTGCCCTGATAGAGACAGTGGAATGTTGGAGGATGCAGACTTTGCAGATGATATGATCGGTATGATAAATGATGCTATTCCGCATGTAGGTGGAAGTTTTGAGGATGATGATGTCCAGATAGGAGGGAATGAAGAAACTGTTAAGTATTTCAAGCTTCTAGAGGAAGAGCAGTGTGAATTGTATCCGGGATGTAAGAAATTTAATAAATTGTCGTTCATTGTTCGACTCTTGCATCTTAAGGTGCTCAATCATTGGACGGACAAGTCAATGGATATGTTACTCGAGTTGTTGAGTGAGGCTTTTCCTGAGGGTGTGCAACTTCCTAAGAATTACTATAAAGCTCAAAAGATAACTGAAGATCTAGGCTTTACATATATGACTTGGGATGCATGCCCCAACAGTTGTATGTTGTTCAGGAATGAGCACGCTGATCTTAATGAATGTCTCATATGTCATGTTTCTAGATGGAAAGAGAGTGTCAATAATTCAGAAAATCGTGGTAAACTGAAGCCTGCAAAACAGATGAGGTACTTTCCTTTGAAGCCAAGGCTGCAAAGATTGTTTATGTCGTCCAATACATCTAGGTCAATGAAATGGCATGCAGAGGACCGAACAAATGATGGGACTTTAAGGCATCCTGCAGACTCTGAGGCGTGGAAAGATTTTGATCGGCGAAACCCAGTCTTTGCTAGTGATAGCCGCAATGTGAGGCTTGGGCTTGCGTCGGATGGATTCAACCCGTTTAGATCGATGAATGTAGTTCATAGCACTTGGCCTGTAGTGTTGATTCCATACAATCTACCACCTTGGATGTGCATGAAGCAACCATTTTTTATATTGTCTGTGCTTATAGATGGGCCTAAAGGACCCGGTGACAAGATTGATGTCTACTTGCAGCCGTTAATCGAGGAGTTGAATGAGCTTTGGAATGAAGGTGTACCCACTTTTGATGCATCGACCAAACAGATGTTTCAATTGTTCGCATGTTTATTGTGGACAATTGGTGACTTCCCTGGATACGCCATGCTGTCGGGATGGAGTACCAAAGGTGAATATGCTTGCCCGTGTTGCAATACACAAACTAAATCCAGAAGGTTGAAGCACGGAAAAAAGTTTGTCTACATGGGCCATCGTCGCTTTTTTTTTGCCTACTCGACATAAATTCCGAAGGGATAGAGTATCATTTGATAAGACCCAAGAAATTGGAACAAAACCTGAAATGTTGTCTGGATCAGATATGTTGTTACAGTTGGAAACAAAAGGTATCCTTACCCAATACAGATTGGATGACCTTGCAGTAAGGCACCGGAGATCAAAAGAGAAGCAAAAGAATGATGAGCCCAAAACCCATAATTGGAAAAAGAAGAGCATCTTTTATGAATTACCGTACTGGAAATACAATTTAGTAAGACACAATCTCGATGTGATGCATATAGAGAAGAATGTATGTGACAATGTATTATGGACAATACTAGGAGTTGTGGGAAAGTCGAAGGACAATGCAAATGCCCGACGTGATTTGAAAGAAATGGGAATTAGAGAAGCATTGCACCCAGTAGAGAAGGGGGCCAACAAATTGTACTTGCC
Organism: Euryodendron excelsum; assembly: GCA_033060915.1. Lineage (NCBI taxonomy): Eukaryota > Viridiplantae > Streptophyta > Magnoliopsida > Ericales > Pentaphylacaceae > Euryodendron > Euryodendron excelsum. Next base: position 68,939,697 of record CM065377.1, on the reverse strand, counting down.
TCCTGCTCAGTTCACGATGACCAAGGAGGAAAAATATTTGTTCTTGAAAGTGCTAAAGGAAGTTAGAGTGCCAAATGGGTATGCATCTAATATATCACGACATGTTCATTTAGATGAAAGGACTATTTGGGGTTTAAAGAGTCACGACAATCATGTCATGATGCAACAACTTATTCCTTTGGCTATACGTCATTCTTTGCCTAAGAAAGTCATTGAACCGTTAATTGAATTGAGCAACTTCTTCAGGCAACTGTGCTCGAAGTTGAATCGTGTAACTGACTTGCAGTATATTCAGGATCGTATAGCAGTAACTCTTTGTCATCTTGAGAAATTATTTCCCCCGGCCTTCTTTGATATAATGGAACACTTGCCCATTCATTTGGCAGATGAAGCATTATTGTGTGGACCAGTTCAATATCGATGGATGTACTCAATTGAGAGATATCTTCTAACATTGAAAGAGTATGTTCGAAATCGAGCTTTTCCAGAAGGTTCAATAGCTAAAGGGTACTTGATGGAAGAGTGCATGAATTTCTGTGCCCAATATCTTCATGACATAGAAACCAAAACTAATCGACCGGTGCGGAGCAAAGATGGTCCAGAAGGGTTATGCAAATTTTTTCGTCCTCATAAGAGTGTACTGACACAGGCTCATCGCTATGTCTTGTTCAACTCTAAATCAGTGGCATCATTCATAAAGTAAGTTTGTTTTTTAATCACCACTTCATGTTAAAGTATGTAGCAGTTTTATATACATCATCTTCATATATGTAATTTTATTGCACAACAATCACCTTGAATTTCTTAAGGAAAAATTTCCTCAAGCAGACAATCATCAAATTCAGCGCGAGCATTTTGAAACATTCCACACTTGGTTCAGCAATCATGTATGTTTTATTTTTTTCAGTTCACTCAAACTTACGTACACTTCATGAATATAAATATACACTCCTGGTTGCATAACAGGTTCAAACTTTACGAAGGACAACAAATATCATCTTCTCTGATGAAATCACAAATTTGGCAAATGGTCCTAATGACATAGCATATAGGTATAATGCCTACAACGTCAATGGGTTCCATTTTCGTGTGAAGCACATGGATGATAGTCAAGTTACTCAAAATAGTGGTGTAAGTTTAAAGGCTGAGACCCTGAGTTATGCTAGTCGAAAGGATAATAATCCTCGTGTGGGGTCTGTGTACTACTATGGACAACTGACTGATATTGTTGAAATTCGATACACTAATGACATGGCATTTGTTATGTTTAAGTGCGATTGGGTTGATAACATCCGCGGGAAGAAGGAAGATGCTTTCAAGTTTACATTGGTCAACTTCAACCATTTGTTATACCGAGATGATCGAGAGACCAATGAACCTTTCATCTTTGCATCCCAAGCAGAGCAGGTTTGGTATGCGTCAGACCCTTTACAAGTAGACTGGCATGTTGTTGTGAAGATGTCACAGAGAAGTTTGTTTGATATGCATTCCTTAGACACTCAAGCTGAGCCTTATGCAAGTCAACAACTGGAAGAAAATATTGCCCTTCATGATAAAGATGTTCACTGGGTTAGGGAAGGAACAGAAGGAGCAACGGTTGATGCTCCTGTCTAACAGTCATATTCCAACTTGTCAATGATGGACTAACCTTTTGTCTTCCTCTATATGCTTTGTGTAGTTGGTTATTTGATATATACATAGTTGTAACCATATTTTGACATGTAACATGTAACATGTAACTGTTAATTTGTAACTTCTAAAACTTTGTCTATAGTTTGATAAGTTTGACCTTAATTCCCTCACATATGTGCTTAGAAACTTGAAAGCTTTCATACTTTTTCCTCTATTTTTTAGTTGTTTATTTTGTATGTAGCTTGTATTTTTCTTACCAGGTTATTATGTCAAAGAGGAAGAGGTCTACTGGTCGGACGGTGTCTGATGTATTGCAGTCATTTACATCTCAGTCTGAGGAGACTACTCCACCAGTTCCATCTCAACAACCTATGTTGCAACCGTCTCCTCCTCTACCGACTGTTTCAGCTGAGGCAGTAGGGTTAGCACCATCAGATACATCCTCACGGCCGCTTGTATCAGGTATAAACTAAGTTAATAAATGTTCACACATTTAACTAACAACTAATATCATATGTTTTGATTTATATTATTATTTTAGATTCATTTGCTTCAGGGCCATCAGGTAATGAGACATCCTCATCGTGTTCAAAGAAAGGGCGAGGCTTGGCATTGGGTATTCGTGACTGGGGTAGCAAGGATTTCAAGTATCACGTGGTATTTGATAAGATGTGGTGCCCAATTGAGAACACAAAAGTTAACAAACTCTCAGGGCAGTTGGGCATCATAGTGCGTCACATTGTACCCTTGATATATACAGATTGGACCCAAGTACCCTCTGATTTGATCGATCAGATTTGGCAGGATGTTAAGGTAAAAACGTTATTGTTTCTTCAATTAGTAAAACTGTAATATTTATCTATCAGTTTAATGACTAATGTTTTTATAGCGTAATTTGGAACCTTGTCCGGATGAGTACAAACCGGTTTGCATGGATAAATGTGCGAAGTTATGGAAGGATCATAAGTACCATATCAAAAAAAAGCATTTTACGCCATATCGAGACATTTTGGACCGCTATCCTGATTGTCCTGATGGTGTCCTTCCAAATCACTGGAGAGAGCTCGTGGATTATTGGAGGACCGAGGCGGCAAAGGTTTGAGTATTTATGTCATTACATTCATTTGCAATAACATCCTTATTGAATATTTATGTCATTAATTTTACATATGTTCTATTGTAGGCAATTGCAAAAAATAATTCAACGAATAGGGAGCTTCGTGGCCCACCTCATACAACTGGAAAGACACAGTTCTCGACAATACGCCATGAGGTACATACGTAAGAAAATTAACGCTTATTATTATGTTTTGGGTTGTAAGCATTCACATATCATATTGTATGTTTGCTAAATTAGATGGAGGCGGCTGGGGACCGAACAGACAAGATGAGTGTCTACTTGAGGACTCGCCGAGTAAATGACCCAGATGTGGTTCCCTACATTGTAAGTAGTATTATTGCAATTTTAGTATTTAAATTTGTTTCATATTGTCAATTAATTTGTCTTTTGGATGTGTAGGATGAATATAATCGACTTCTAGAGAAGGTACCTGAGGAGCAAAGGACGGATGATGCTCGTAACAAGATATTTCACAAAGTTTTCGGGGACAATGGACATGGCTATTGCCGCACATACGGCACTGGCATATCTCGGGCTGCTGTTTATGGGGAGGATACTAGTCCATCACAGTGTCATACGGGCCTGCGAGAGGAGTTAAGAGAAGAGCTACGAGAGAATTTGAAAGAGGAATTGCGAGAGGAGCTGAAAGAAGAGATCACTCGACAGGTCACCTTACAATTGATGAAAGCCGGTGTCTTATCTGGAGATGCAACCCGACAGGTCACCATGCAATTGATGAATTTCTTAAAATAACAATTTTTATACATGTTATTTTTTTTTTGATATTGCAATTAACAGTATTTCATTGTGTTTAGGTTCCGGATGCATCTAGCGGACACCAGGTACGAGTTGAGTCTGTGGGTGATGATCATATACCATCTCGTTCACCGTCATTGCCTCATTCAGCTTCATTGCCTCCACCTCCGGAGCAGCTATTATCACTTGTTTCCTCACTTTTGTTACTTGATTATCATACTTGAAAATTCAAATGCTGCTATCATATTAGGTTTCATTTAGGAAAAAACGTGTTTTCTAGTCATTTGGGTACTAAAACCCACAAACAAGTTTGTGAGCCCGTCAAGATCAACACGTAGTAAGATTTAGGCACGAGTGACGTATAGGAACAAACAGCACGGTCGCCGGAGTCCCGGTTTGGGAGATGTAACAGTTTTTCCTCTCTTTTTCTTAGAGTTTTTTTAGGAAAAAATCATATTTTCTTGTCGTTTGGGTACTAAAACCCACAAACGAGCTCGGATCTCCGTGAAACTCGACACGTAGTAAGATTTAGGCACGAGTGACGTGTAGGAACGAACGGCACGGTCGCCGGAGTCCCGGTTTGAGAGATATAACAGTTTTTCCTCTCTTTTTCTTAGAGTTTTTTTAGGAAAAAATCACGTTTTCTTGTCGTTTGGGTACTAAAACCCACAAACGAGCTCGGATCTCCTTGAAACTCGACACGTAGTAAGATTTAGGCACGAGTGACGTGTAGGAACGAACGGCACGGTCGCCGGAGTCCCGGTTTGAGAGATGTAACAGTTTTTCCTCTCTTTTTCTTAGAGTTTTTTTTAGGAAAAAATCATGTTTTCTAGTCGTTTGGGTACTAAAACCCACAAACGAGCTCGGATCTCCGTGAAACTCGACACGTAGTAAGATTTAGGCACGAGTGACGTGTAGGAACGAACGGCACGGTCGCCGGAGTCCCAGTTTGAGAGATGTAACAGTTTTTCCTCTCTTTTTCTTAGAGTTTTTTTTAGGAAAAAATCATGTTTTCTAGTCGTTTGGGTACTAAAACCCACAAACGAGCTCGGATCTCCGTGAAACTCGACACGTAGTAAGATTTAGGCACGAGTGACGTGTAGGAACGAACGGCATGGTCGCCGGAGTCCTAGTTTGAGAGATGCAACAGTTTTTCCTCTCTTTTTCTTAGAGTTTTTTTTAGGAAAAAATCATGTTTTCTTGTCGTTTGGGTACTAAAACCCACAAACGAGCTCCGTGAAACTCGACACGTAGTAAGATTTAGGCACGAGTGACGTGTAGGAAGGAACGGCACGGTCGCCAGAGTCCCGGTTTGAGAGATGTAATGGTTTTTCTTCTCTTTTCCTTAGAGTTTTTTTAAGAAAAAATCGTGTTTTCTAGTCGTTTGGGTACTAAAACCCACAAACGAGCTCGGATCTCCGTGAAACTCGACACGTAGTAAGATTTAGGCACAAGTGACGTGTAGGAATGAACGGCACGGTCGCCGGAGTCCCGGTTTGAGAGATGTAACAGTTTTTCCTCTCTTTTTCTTAGAGTTTTTTTAGGAAAAAATCATGTTTTCTTATCGTTTGGGAACTAAAACCCACAAACAAGCTCGGATCTCCGTGAAACTCGACACGTAGTAAGATTTAGGCACGAGTGACGTGTAGGAACGAACGGCACGGTCGTCGGAGTCCCGGTTTGAGAGATGTAACGGTTTTTCTTCTCTTTTCCTTAGAGTTTTTTTTAAGAAAAAATCGTGTTTTCTAGTCATTTGGGTACTAAAACCCACAAACGAGCTCGAATCTCCGTGAAACTCGACACGTAGTAAGATTTAGGCACGAGTGACGTGTAGGAACAAACGGCACGGTCGCCGGAGTCCCGGTTTGGTAGATGTAATAGTTTTTTCTCTTTTTTCCTTAGAGTTTTTTTTAGGAAAAAATCATGTTTTCTTGTCGTTTGGGTACTAAAACCCACAAACAAGCTCGGATCTCCGTGAAACTCGACACGTAGTAAGATTTTAGGCACGAGTGACGTGTAGGAATGAACGGCACGGTCGCCGGAGTAGGAAACACGGAACTGGCTCGGTCGCCCGGAAGTCCCAGTTTGAGAGAATAACCCGGTTTGGGAGATGTAACAGTTTTTCCTCTCTTTTTCCTTAGAGTTTTTTTTAGGAAAAAATCATGTTTTCTTGTCGTTTGGGTACTAAAACCCACAAACGAGCTCGGATCTCCGTGAAACTCGACACGTAGTAAGATTTAGGCACGAGTGACGTGTAGGAACGAACGACACGGTCGCCGGAATCCCGGTTTGAGAGATGTAACAGTTTTTCCTCTCTTTTTCTTAGAGTTTTTTTAGGAAAAAATCATGTTTTCTTGTCGTTTGGGTACTAAAAAACCACAAACGAGCTCGGATCTCCGTGAAACTCGACACGTAGTAAGATTTAGGCACGAGTGACGTGTAGGAACGAACGGCACGGTCGCCGGAGTCCCGGTTTGGGAGATGTAACAGTTTTTCCTCTCTTTTCCTTAGAGTTTTTTTAGGAAAAAATCATGTTTTCTTATCGTTTGCGTACTAAAACCCACAAACGAGCTCGGATCTCCGTGAAACTCGACACGTAGTAAGATTTAGGCACGAGTGACGTGTAGGAACGAACGGCACGGTCGCCGGAGTCCCGGTTTGAGAGATGTAACGGTTTTTCCTCTTTTTTTCTTAGAGTTTTTTTAGGAAAAAATCATGTTTTCTTGTCGTTTGGGTACTGAAACCCACAAACGAGCTCGGATCTCCGTGGAACTTGACACGTAGTAAGATTTAGGCACGAGTGACGTGTAAGAATGAACGGCACGGTCGCCGGAGTCCCGGTTTGAGAGATGTAACGGTTTTTCTTCTCTTTTCCTTCGAGTTTTTTTATGAAAAAATCATGTTTTCTAGTCGTTTGGGTACTAAAACCCACAAACGAGCTCGGATCTCCGTGAAACTCGGCACGTAGTAAGATTTAGGCACGAGTGATGTGTAGGAACGGACGGCACGGTCGCCGGAGTCCCGGTTTGAGAGATGTAACGGTTTTTCTTCTCTTTTCCTTAGACTTTTTTTAAGAAAAAATCATGTTTTCTTGTCGTTTGGGTACTAAAACCCACAAACGAGCTCGGATCTCCGTGAAACTTGACACGTAGTAAGATTTAGGCACGAGTGACGTGTAGGAATGAATGGCACGGTCGCCGGAGTCCCGATTTGAGAGATGTAACAGTTTTTCTTCTCTTTTCCTTCGAGTTTTTTTAAGAAAAAATCGTGTTTTCTAGTCGTTTGGGTACTAAAACCCAGAAACGAGCTCGGATCTCCGTGAAACTCGGCACGTAGTAAGATTTAGGCACGAGTGACGTGTAGGAACGGACGGCACGGTCGCCGGAGTCCCGGTTTGAGAGATGTAACGGTTTTTCTTCTCTTTTCCTTGGAGTTTTTTTAAGAAAAAATCATGTTTTCTTGTCGTTTGGGTACTAAAACCCACAAACGAGCTCGGATCTCCGTGAAACTCGGCACGTAGTAAGATTTAAGCACGAGTGAAGTGTAGGAACAGACGGCACGGTCGCGCGGAGTCCCGGTTTGAGAGTTGTAACGGTTTTTCTTCTCTTTTCCTTAGAGTTTTTTTAAGAAAAAATCGTGTTTTCTAGTCGTTTGGGTACTAAAATCGACAAACGAGCTCGGATCTCCGTGAAACTCGACACGTAGTAAGATTTAGGCACGACTGACGTGTAGGAACGAACGGCACGGTCGCCGGAGTCCCGGTTTGAGAGATGTAACAGTTTTTCCTCTCTTTTTCTTAGAGTTTTTTTAGGAAAAAGTCATGTTTTCTAGTCGTTTGGGTACTAAAACCCACAAACGAGCTCAGATCTCCGTGAAACTCGACACGTAGTATGATTTAGGCACGAGTGACGTGTAGGAACGAACGGCACGGTCGCCGGAGTCCCGGTTTGAGAGATGTAACGGTTTTTCTTCTCTTTTCCTTAGAGTTTTTTTAAGAAAAAATCATGTTTTCTAGTGGTTTGGGTACTAAAACTCAGAAACGAGCTCGGATCTCCGTGAAACTCGGCACGTAGTAAGATTTAGGCATGAGTGACGTGTAGGAACGGACGGCACGGTCGCCGGAGTCCCGGTTTGAGAGATGTAACGGTTTTTCTTCTCTTTTCCTTAGAGTTTTTTTAAGAAAAAAATCATGTTTTCTTGTCGTTTGGGTACTAAAACCCACAAACGAGCTCGGATCTCCGTGAAACTCGGCACGTAGTAAGATTTAAGCACGAGTGACGTATAGGAACAGACGGCACGGTCGCCGGAGTCCCGGTTTGAGAGATGTAATGGTTTTTCCTCTCTTTTCCTTAGAGTTTTTTTAAGAAAAAATCGTGTTTTCTAGTCGTTTGGGTACTAAAACCCACAAACGAGCTCGGATCTCCGTGAAACTCGACACGTAGTAAGATTTAGGCACGAGTGACGTGTAGGAACGAACGGCACGGTTGCCGGAGTCCCGGTTTGAGAGATGTAACAGTTTTTCCTCTCTTTTCCTTCGAGTTTTTTTAAGAAAAAATAATGTTTTCTTGTCGTTTGGGTACTGAAACCCACAAACGAGCTCGGATCTCTGTGAAACTCGACACGTAGTAAGATTTAGGCACGAGTGACGTGTAGGAATGAACGGCACGGTCACCGGAGTCCCGGTTTGGGAGATGTAACAGTTTTTCCTCTCTTTTCCTTGGAATTTTTTGAGAAAAAATCATGTTTTCTAGTCGTTTGGGGACTAAAACCCACAAACGAGCTCGGATCTCCGTGAAACTCGACACGTAGTAAGATTTAGGCACGAGTGACGTGTAGGAGCGAACGGCTCGGTCGCTGGTGTCCCGGTTTGGGAGATGTAACACTTTTTTCCTTAGCTTTTTTTTAAGAAAATAACGTGTTTTCAAGTTGTTTGGATACCTAACTGCACAAACGAGCTCCGAACTCCGTGAAACTCAACATGTAGTAAGATTTAGGCACGAGTAACGTGTGGGAACGAACGGCACAGTTGCCAGATTCCCGGTTTGAGAGATTTAATTATTTTTCCTTCTCTTTTCCTTAGTTTTTTTTTAGAGAATAACGTGTTTTTGAGTCGTTTAGGTACTAAAACACACAAACGAGATCGGAACTCCATCTAACTCGACACGTAGTAAGATTTAGCCACGAGTGATGTATGGGAACGAACAGCACGGCCGTCGGTGTTCCGGTTTGTGAGAAGCAATATTTTTTTCTCTCTTTTCCTTAGTTTTTTTAGAATAACCGTTTTGCGTAATTGTACTAATTATGTTTAAGTTTTTTGAATTTATAATTTAAGAATATTGCATTTATTATTGTAAATTACATTTTTATTTCAATAAACCCATATATTACATGCATATCTATTAATTTTATTTATTATGCCATTATCATATCTAATATTGTTTTATTTTCTTCTTTTCAGGTTATTGATAAAGAATAGGTGGATGGTCTTTTTGTATTGGCTTATGTTGTAATAGACTTAAAACTCTCTGTTGTTGTATGAATTTTTCATTTAGGTTGTTCTTTTTGTGAGAGATTATGTATGTATTTTGGTTTTGTTTTGGATATTAGTGGAAGACAATATTGTTTGTTTATTTGTTGTTTGGATATGTATATTAAAATAGACTATTAATTTTCTTAAGTATTTATTTAAGCATTTTGGTTTTACTGAATGTTTGAATTTAGTAGTTTTGATTATATTAAATGTTCATTTTATCAGGGTAAATAACAAATTACAAAAATCATGCCTAATATGGAGCAAAATTTTTTTTTTTTTTTTTCTGAAAGTATTTGCGACGGCAAGATACCGTCGCAAATACTTTGACGATTTTAAAGCATTTATTTCGCAATTGTATTAGCGACGGCATAAACCGTCGCAAATACTTGAGACGACTGCAAATACATATTACAAACCCATTATTCGCGACGGCAAAAACCGTCGCAAATGGGGGTCGTTTTAAAATTTTAGTCCATGAAAATAGCATTAGCGACAGCAATTAATCCGTCGCAAAAGGTCTTATTGGCCACGGCATACTATACTGTCGCAAAAAAAATTGGTTCGTCGTACACTATTTGCGACGGGGGCACGCCGTCGCAAAAGGTCACCATGCCGTCGCACGGCCGTCGCAAAAAGTATTTGCGACCCCTCCATTTGTGTCGCCTTAAATGCCGACGCTCAGCCGTCGCAAATGGGTATTTGCGACGGCCATTTGCGACGGCTTTTAGAGTATTTGCGACGGCATTGAGCCGTCGCAAAAAATACCTTTTCTTGTAGTGTAAGTTAAAGTCATACACTTTAAAACAGAACAGTGCTTATTATGATTCTTAATTATAAAGAAACGTTATTGCCACATTATAATAACAAATAATGTCATTATTTATGTGATGACTCTATATGCAAAAGACATGCAAATATATATATATATATATATGATAAAATAGTTTACTATCACACACACTATGCATTTCAACAGCTTGCGGGGAGTCCTACTAATTAGATGGATCATCCTCGAACTGGATAACGGAAAGCTAATTTCTGCCAAATTCATGAATTCAAATGGTCAAATTCTCAAATGGTCAAGTTTTTAAATTTTAATTTGGACTAATAGTTTATTATTATGTGTATTGTTACGATACTAAAACACATAATAACACATCTTTTATTAAAATTTTGCATAAAATTTTTTGTAATTTGGGAAAGAAATTATTAATTTTTTTTTCTTTTTTAAACATCATAGGTTTAGGTATTTTAAAAGAAATTAATGCATACAAAAAATAAAATTATTTAGAAAACGTATACTCATCCATATGTTTATGTAACACACAAATTTCGAGTCCGAAATTCAAGACAAGAAAATGTAGCAACAAATGAATTTTTACATGTATTTGAGGGAGTGGAGTACAATCTTTGTTATAATTTCTAATGAAATAAATAATTCTTCACTTTGATATAGATTCAAGGGCTTGCAACTTGATTTCGAATCTGGGTAGCAGGCCTTTTTCAATCTTGAATGAAAAAGATACTTGAAGGAGAGAGTCCTTTGGGCTTTTAGAAGCTTTAATCCGTCAAAGTTCTAATATCTTCATGATTACTCTTAGAAATAGTAATCTTTTGGCTTAAATTATTAGTTGATTAGTTAAATTTGGTGTTAATTTAGTATTCTAACTTCTAAAACGCGTTAAAACTCTTTTTGTACATTTTTTGTAGGATTTGGAGCTTAAACTAAGGCAAATGGGCAATCTTGAGTATGACTGATCGATTGGCCGATCGATCGCCCGATCGAACGGTCCACGGAACGTTCGATCGGCCGATCGATCGGTGATCCTGCGATCGATCGGTGATGCTCTGTTCAACCTTCTGCAGCAAACTTCAGAGAGGGCGTTTTTCCGATCGATCGGGCGTTCGATCGGTGACGTCGGAATTCTCTCAACAGACGACACAGAAGCAAACTTCAGAGGGGTCGGTTTTGCGATCGATCGGGCGTTTGATCGCCCGATCGAACGGTCAGGGCGATCGATCGGCCGATCCGATCGATCGGATACCGATCGATCGGTGTGTACAGGTTCTGTTTTTCTGCAGAGTATAAAAGCTTTTGTTCGAGACAAAAAGAGGGATAGGTCATTTTTCTGCAGATTCTGGATGGAAAAGGAGCTCCAAAAAGGGGGTTTTTGTTATCTTGTAAGGCTTTTAAGTTAGATTTACTCTTAATGTTTTGTATTTAATGTCATTTATTACTTTTGGATTATTGTAATGAATGCTTGATATATATATGAAGTGAATGATTTCCACTTTTTCTAGCAACTTTCTATCATTTTCTTGGCACTTTCTCTCATTTTCTTAGCAACCAAACACTAGTTCTTTATAGTTTAATGGTAGATTTGGCTCCTTTTATGTTAGTTAACATGGATTCTAGTAGCTAAATACCCCTTGGATGTGGTTGTAAAGATCCACCAAGGATCTTCAAAGGGTTGAAAATGGGTTGTATGAACTTCAAAGTCATATCCTCAAAATTATATGGTTTCATTTGATTTAGCATGAGATTCATTAGAAAAACGTAGATTCATAACCCTTTGGTAATATTTATGCACAAATCAATATTTGGTATAGGTATTGCACATGTTTAAGGTTTGATTCTAGGATACCAATTATATATTCCCTCTCTATGCTCAATCAAACAAAACTCACATTTTTATAGTCGACATTTTACGAATCAAGAATCCAAGGTGTGATTCTTGATTTGAGTTATAAACCTCTCATTGGAAACCCTTGTTGTGAATTGGTGGATCAAAACAACCATGTCCAAGCTTTTCTCCTTAATTACATAAAATTAGCTTTTGTTGTCTTTCATAGTCACTAAATTATTGTATGAAGCATATAACCATCATCATCTCAAAACCAACATATTTTCGGTCTCTTTTATGTTAAGAATTTTTATTTGCAATCCATTAAGATAAGTACCCGTGCTAATTGAGCTTTGTTGCTATATTTGCAGAATTCCCTTGGGAGAGAACGACACCGGATCCTTCGGTTTTACTACAAGCGCGACCTCCGTACCCTTGCGGAGTGGCTCCAGTTGAAGCACATCTGGAGGCGTGTCACTTCAAACTTGTCCTTTTTTTCTCTGGACAGTCACCTCTATCTATAGGAGTGGATGGAGAGTCTACTGATAGATTTGTACCTCTTTAAGATAATTACTACTATTTATTCTAGTGATAATAATAAATAAAGATAATCAATCTTTGAAGATAATTATCTCTATTTATTAAATAAAGATAATCAATGGTTTGAAATACTTATCTCCATTTACTAATAAATAAAGATAATCAATACTTTATTTGAAAAATAATTAATGACACATGTCTAATTTTAATTGAAAGACATGTTTGTTTTTTCTCTTTGTGAGCCCAACATAACAAATGACATAATTTAATTAACCAAACTCTTGACTACAAAAATTTGACACATTGCGACTTTTGATTTGCCAATCAATGTAATTTTAAAACTTGCAAGACCCGTGACAATATTTAATTACCCAACTTAGATATTTATTTGTACTCTCCTTTAGCAAGTGTCAGTTTTTGATTGACTGAAATTTGCTCGTCTATAGTTTATATGTTAACTATATATTTCTGTATTTATACTCGCACTTGACAAATGATGTTCTGCTCCCTCCCGCATTGCAAACAGGTGACTTAGAGACTGTTTGAAACTTGGGAAGGAAAAAACGAAAGATAGTTGATTTTGTCAAAAAAAAAAAAAAAAAGAGAAAGAGAAAGAGAATGTGTGTGCTTTTTTCTCATTTCTCCTTCTTAGTAAAATTAATTTTTTTTTTTAAATTGTCTGTTCTTTTTTCTGTACTCCCCAAGTTTCAAACAGGTTCGGTTCCTACCTTCGTCGTTAAGAGACCAAAATTAGTTTAACCAAACAGGGCCACATGGCTTTAGAGAAACGTGCCGCCAACGAACACCCCACCAACTACAGCCTCTTAAGTCTGATTGCGGACTCGACATTTCAAGGTTTAACGCGGCATGTCCCCCACCGCGCCAAGCCAGCTGTCCACGCTTTCTGCCTTCCTCTCCACACGCCTATACATACATACACCCTCTATGTAACTATATATGTCTCCCGCCACACCACCTTCTTCCTACAGATCACTCGAAACATCATTCTAGCCGCTGTGTCTCAAACTGTACTCTCTGCTCAATCCTCCTCAGGGTTTTATTCTCTCTCTCTCTCTCTCTCTCTCTCTTTCTCTCTCTCTCTTTATATATATATCACCGATCTGCAATGGAGAACATGAGCTCATTCAAGGCTTTGGCGATCTTCTTCATCGTCGCGGTCTTCTCCGCTACTGCATCGGCGCAAGACTTCGAGATGGCTCCAGCACCAGCTCCGGGCTTGGAAGCTGGATCGGCGTACTCATTGCCGATCTCTGGAGCCATTGTGTTCTCGTCGGTGGTTTTGTCTTTGCTTGCGCTGATGAAGCATTAGATCTCCGATTTATTGCTCCATTGATACCCACATACATACATATACATTTATATTATATATTCACACATACATACATATACGCGGGTGTTCGTCGGAGTATTGTTACGGATGGAGTGTGAGAGATTCTTTATTTATTGTCATTATACCGTTATATTTGTTTTTGTAATTTAGGTTACGGATGGAAATAAAAGTTTGATTTTTATATTCTTATTCATGTCATTCATGGAGTTCTCATAGATGATCCATATTTATACATATATATATATATATATATATATTTTTTATACTATTATAAAACAAATAACTGTGCTTAGTGGAGCTCATTTATTGAAATCTATCATTATTGTGATTTTAAAAAAAATGCTCGCATCATGAGTTGGATTAGTGGAGTTAGTGGATGTCTAATTTTAAAAAACACTTACCTCATGAGTTGAGTTAGTGAGATTAGTGAGTGTGGACGCTATGCCTTCTCTTCTTATATATATATATATATATGTATGTATGTATGGAGATTGTTCGTGTTCTGTTCTTATTAAATCCGGACTTTTTAGTAAACTCGAAGGTCTTTAATACGACTCTAGTTTATGACTCTCAAAAAACGTGGTTTACGGGTTATTGTAAATATTCAGGTTTACTTTGCTGCGATCTAATGTAGCGTTCCTCTAACTGAAATCTTGTCTATATTAACTTTTTTACTGATAAAAAAATCATAAACTTTGTTAAGTCATAAGCTTGATAAATAAGTTAGCTCAAATGAGCTCTGAGTCTAATACTTGCGGAGGATGTGTTTTTTCTCTGTTGTGATCGTTACGCAATCTCAACCTAATTACGACAAAATCTTGTTGGAGCCAAATTTATTTTCTCTTGTTCAAAAACTTGAGGTGAAGATGCAATCAAATTAGAAAAAATGAGAACATCGAGTGTATAACTTGTGCTTAATCATGTTCTGAACCAATTTAGATGACGATTAATAATCGATAATAATGTTGTTAAGTGCTTAATTAAAAAAAGTTTTCATGAATGTTCTATATTAAGAAATATAATTGTTGCTTAAACTACTGTATAAATTATAATTGTTGATTATTCGATATTCAGAAATATGCCAACATCGTGAAAACAAAATTTGAACTATCTTCTCCCAAAACCTTGATGGTTAGCTTCCCCAATAGCAACTAAGATGTATCTAATGCTGCTGCCAGGATATTCTGTATAATTATTTGCAAACTTAACAATGGATATGGAGACATTGGGAGGCCTAGCTAATAATAGCTGTTTGAAAATTGTGGAAGGAAAAGAGAAAGAAAATAAGAGAAAAAATGTAGAAAGTCATACCCTAGTCTTTTACGTTGGGACTAGGTATCCACGAGGGATAAATTCCTCGCATTTTGGTCCCAAGAGTTAAATCGGGATTGTCCAACGTGAGAAGTACCACACTCACTTGACCAACTTTAACAACCCCTCGGGTTGGCTAGAAAGTAGTTAAGAACACAAAATCTTTGCATTCTCAAAAGCACTAAACTACTTATTGGGGATTCTCTAATTATGATTTGATTTAGGAAAATTTGATTCCATACAAATTTTATACAAAAAATATACAATAGGGATAGGATAATATAATTTTGAAATGATGAACCAAAATAGTGATTGCTTTGATTTGGAATGAGAAAGACCACAAATTAACAGTGAGAAATTATAAGCAAAAATAATGAATGCTTTGATTTAAAATAAAGAACGACAAATAGTCACATTATTCGGTACAAAAATTCTATTTGAATTGCATTATCCTTTGATTTAAATATCAATTTCATCTATAATATTCTCCTAGCACAAACAAATCCAACATGCAAGTAAACCAAAATTGCAATTAATAATGCCATCTGTCAAAACAAGTAATACAGAAATGTTTTTTTTTTCTGCTTTTTGAGTTTAAAAAAAATAAAGCAGAAAAAAGGTGGAAACAAACTAGATGAGATTGCCTTGGTTAGTGAAAATGGACCGAAACTTGTAAGCTATGTTTGTTTCACAGAATGAAAAAAAAAAAAAAATTTCCAGAAAATTTGTAAATTAAGATTTATTGTTTAGTTTGGAATTTTAAAATTTTCACAAAAAGCTATTTTGAAATTTAGAAAAAATATTGGAAAACAACTTCTCATAATTTAATATGAAACTGCTAGCTTGGAGCAAAGTCATAATAGGAATATTAAACAAGAACTTTCTATCTACATTGTATGTGTCTATTGCATTTGCTTAAATTGTTTACTTTTAATTTTTTGTTCGAATTACAAACTTTTGAATTGTTCAAACAAGCATGGGCGACAGAGAGATTTTGAGTTCATAATATTGACCGAATAATTGAAAAAGGAGGAAAAAAAAAATTCTCCTCCCAAATACTTTTCTCCATAAGGTTATTTTCATATATGGAATTTCAAACTATTGAAGTTAGATTCATGTTTAGTTTGTCAAAAATTTATTCTAAATTGACTCGTTATAGAAAAAGGTAATTACATAGCCACTCTTCAAATTATGACTCATTATCACTTAACCCTATTTAAATAAAAAAATTTAACACTTTGACTCCTAAAGTAACATTTCATATAACTTTAACCTTGTTAGTCATTCGTTAGCAAATGGATGGACAATTGTCGTGTACCCTGAACAGCATAAATTAAACAGAGTTTTCTGAAAAAAAAAATGACATTCTATTATCTTATACAGTGGACATATATATATATATATATATATATATATTTGAAAACCCCCATTTCTCTCTCCCGTATGCAACTGGCTACATGGGAAATTTCATGTATATATAGATTGAAAACCCCCATTTAAAAGTTTTAATTTTTAAATGTTGCATGTCCAGATGTCCACGTTCTTTGTGGGGGCCACAAGCCTATTCTCTATATACACCCTCTATATATATATATATCCCCCTAAACCACCCTCTACCCTCAGATTAGGAGCATCACTCTCTCTCTCTCAAATCTCTTTGTTTCTCTTTGGAGTTTTTCTCTCTCTACATGCACGAACTATATATGCAATCAGCAACGGCGCAATTGAGCTCGTTCAAGGCTTTGACGGTCTTCATCGTAGCTGCAATCTTATCTACTGCTGCATCGGCGCAAGACTTTGAGATGGCTCCGGCACCGGCGCCGTCTGTGGACACTGGATCGGCATACTCACTGCCGATCTCTGGAGCAATTGTGTGCTCGTCGCTGGGTTTGTCTTTGTTCGCTCTCGTGAAGCATTAGATCTCCGATTCTTTGATTCATTGAAACACACTGTAGGTGAAATTTTTCGAGAAAGTTTGATTGATCAGTCAAGTCAATGTTGATAAGTCTAAACTCTTTGCAAGAAAGAAAAATTAGAATGGATAGACTTTTATTTGGCCGATTACACTCCGATGACTAAGTTAGTCTATACCTGACTCTTGAGGTCTTTGGTATTTATAGTGTGATCGATGGAGTGCTTTGCTCCTGGCCTACCACAGGTTATCATGGCCTGTTGGGTAGGCTTCATTATTAGCCGCCGACTGACCGTATGCAGGGTTTGTCTTACCGTCGCTAAAGACTTCAGTTGATCTGACGTGCAGGTCGACGTCGCGTGAGGAGCCGCTCGCGCATTTAATGCAGGTCAACTCTGCATTTAATGCTCTGAGACCGCTAGCGGTTTGGACTCTCCTTTCGCAGTTTGGGCCAAGGTCGGCATAAGGTTGACACTTTGGGCCGGACCGTCCTTTAGTGCTTGATTTGGACCGCCCAGCAGCCCAGCTTCAATTTGTGTTGATTGAGCCTAACTAGATGGATTGGGCCGTGCGCATTTACCCCACACACGCATACATACCTATATATATCGTATTCACACATATACGCGAGTGTCTGATGGTGTATTGTCATGGATAGTGTAGGTGGGATTTTTCGAAAAGGCCTGACCGATCTCTCAAGCCAATGTCGATAAGTCCAAACTCACTGCAAGAAAGAGAAGTTAGAATGGGTCGACCCTTGATGGGCCGATCACACTCCAATGATTAAGTGAGCAAGTTTAACCAAGAGTTGAATAGATAAAAGTAGTGTATATTTGGAGTTAATTGTCCATACCTGGCTCTTAAGGGCTTGGGTATTTGTAGTGTGATCGATGGAGTGTTTTTTTCTTGGCCTACCAGCAGGTCATCATAGCTTACTAGGTAGGCATCATCATATGCCACCGACTGACTGCGTGCATGGCCTGTCTTACCATCGCTAAAGAGTCCGGCTGATCGAACGTACAGGCCGATGTCGCGTGGGGAGCCACTGGCGCATTTAATGCGCGTCAACTCCGCATTTAATGCTTCAAGTGTTGGCTTAAGTAGGCAACCCAAGAAAGAGGGTGAATTGGAATTTATAAAATTTATATCAAACAATGTAACTAAAAACTAATTAAGCAATGTAGCAGTGAGCAATCAAACTAATAACCAAGCAGTCAAATAATAAGATGTAATGCAAGGAAGTAATATGAGCAAAGAGATGAAGAACACCAGATTTACAGAGGTTCGGCCAAACCTTACCTACGTCCTCTCTTTCTCGATCCTCTCGAAAGTATTCCACTATATAAAATCCCTTACACAGTTGCTGGTTTTGCTCCAAGTGCCTAGCTCACTCTTACAAGAGCTCTTTCCCAAGCTCTCACAACCCAAGAAATTTTGTCCAAGTTTTTCTCAAACTTACGAGTGATTTTATCTAAGTTTCACTCAAACTTACAAGTGATTTTGTCCAAACTTCACTCAAACTTATAAGTATTTTTCCCAAGCTACACCCAAACTTATAAATATTTTTCCCAAGCTACACCCAAACTCACAAGTGTTTTTCTTAAGAACACTCAAACTCTCAAATTTACAAACCCACCCTATAATAGATGAAGATTGTAAAATGAATAACTCTCTCTCAAAGAGTAGATAAACAAATTTTCAGCTCACTTAAAAAACCCTCAAATGAATAAAAACAGAGTATAAGGTGTAGGAGATGAAATCTCACTTAAAAGCACTTAATCTTGTATTCTTCTCATGTTCTTCTTCTTCATGTATGTGTTGAGCATCTTGTATATATAGCCTTGAATCCATTTTAGCCGTTGGAGAAGTATGAGAGTGGTTTTGGTGGCAGATCGCACCATTACTCCTGTCAGAAAATATAGCCATTGCTATCGGGAGTCGACTCATTTAGAACAGGGGTCGATTCTTTTTATGTTTTAGCAGATTTTTCAAGGCTCTGTTCAAATGAGTCGACTCTTTTGCTCCAGGGGTCGACTCTTTTTATCTAAGACTACAAAATTAACTCTTTATTTAAATGTGTCGACTCTTTTAGAGTGAGGGGTCAACTCTTTTAATTTCTATCAGAATTTTCAGCCTCTGTTTTAATGAGTCGACTCTTTTGTTTGAGGGGCCAACTCTTTTTAGGAAAATTTTTAACTTTTGCAATACTTCTTCAATCTTTTTTAATATTTTCAAGCTCTTCAAGAATCATCCAACTAAAGTTTCTAAGGCTTGAAAAGACTTCTTCAAGGCATGTTGACTTCAAGAACACCTCTTCAAGATGAAATCAATACACTTTTGATTACATTTAGAGTTTTTCAATCAATATCATTTCTTCCATTGATCTAAGTTTTCTTCAAAATCTTTAAGAGAGCTTCCAAGACTTGAGATTTCTTTTCTTCAACTGATCTTTCATGCTTATTTGAACTTCTTCACTTTCTTTGCTTGATCTTCACCAACTTGATTTCTTCTATAACTTCTTCCATCTATTCAAGACTTCAACATAATCTTCAATATTTTCCAATATGACAAATTCTTCATTGTTACTTGACAAGCTTCAACTTATTGCTCCCCTTTTCTTTTATGCTTTATGCCTCAATACATTTTCTAGATTTAGAGCAGAACAATCAACCAATTTAGAAGTTCATAGCATAAGTGATGATATAGTAGACTTGATATGGCCATGAGGATCGAGGGTCTTCATAGTGAAATGTAAACCATATTTGTATGGTGCCAACTCTTCGGTCTTCAAGTCTACTTGAAATCCTTTGTTGTATTTGCACTTCTATTTGTACTTTAGTTTTCAAGAATTGATTCCATGTCAACTTGAATACTCTTCAAAATAATCTTGCTTAAGTGCTTTGCTTCTTTGAATAACTTCTTGAATGATCATAAGATCTTCAGTCACTTGCATCATTCTTTTCAATGCTTGTTGAACTCCTTGAGCATCTTCAATCTCTTCAAGAATAAGATTGCCTAAGTAATCTTTTTGTTTGATACTTAACCGATCAACTCAATTATTTTCTTGTTATCAAATGATTATAATCTAACCTACACACTTAATTGAAATCATTGGATAATAACCACATGGTTTTGTTATCATCAAAATCAACATGGGGATCAACCTTGAGTCAACATTGAGACCGCTAGCAGTTTGTGCTCCTCTTTCGCAGTTTGGGCCAAGGTCGGCACCAAGTTGGCACCTTGAGCCGGACCGTTCTTTAGTGCTCGATTTGGGCCGCCCATCAGCCCAACTTCAATGTCATGTTGATTGGGCCTAACTATATGGATTGGGCCGTGTGTTTTACCCCATAATTGCCCCCTAGCCCTTGCGTCATTTCTGAATCTTCAAGCAGCCAAGGGCTTTAGCGGGTCATATTGGCACCCTTTCAAGCGTGTGACAGTTTCTTAGGTTGTCAGGCCACGCGGACGGCGGGGATTGAAAGCCCTATTGATGGGCTGCCATCGAATCGACTACTGATGTGATGGTTCGACGGAGCGACATGATTGTTGTCGTTTTCCCACGCATGAACCGACGACTTGGATGTATATAAAAGAAAGACGCATTTTCTGATGAAAGGCACTTCGTTTTTCTTCATTTTTCTATCTAGCGTGTGCGTTGCCAATTTCGACTCGTACCACTATAAGTCTTTCTCAGCCCACATATCTTTCGTTCTTCCCTTTATTTTCCTTTTTTGTTCTCGAAAGTTGTCCCCTGATGGCATCCCGTCTTAGGAAAATACTAGAGGGTCCAACGGGCATTATGGCTTTTGGGGCTAGGTTTGAGATCCCAGACGAGATTGGCTTAAAGCTAGTCGATCCCAATGATCACTGTATGAAGGAAACCGAGAATAGAGTACCATTCCCGATCATTGCCATTGTAGAAGGGGGCTTTAGGTTTCCCCTTCATCCCTTACTCTAGAAGGTTATAGTAAAAAAGAAGGTGTCGCCCTCCCAGTTGTCGTCGAATGTTTACAGGATCATCTTTGGCATGCTTGAAATCAATCGGCGCCTGGGCGTGAACCTAGGGCTCGCTAAACTTGACTATTATTATACGCTCTGTAAGGTCAGGGGGAGTTCCAAAGTGTATTTGCTGGTTGTAGATTCGGCCAGAGAGTTAGTAAAGTGTCTACCCTCCTTTGGGAAGGACGTTGACGACGTTAGGGTTTGGGTAACCGGGCCCTGGGAGTTCGGCGACATTTCTGAGGGAGAAAGACCAGCCTTTCGATGCTCTAGAGTTCCTCTCAAAATAGGTTTGATGCCGACCTTTTGTTTTGCGCGTCTGATTTATTTCTAATGTGTGTTTGAACTTGATTGCGACATTTTGTAGATAATAAGAAGCGGTCGACCGTACAAAATTGGCTCGTTAATTACGCCAACTTGAACAAGGTTCTGGACTCTGGTGGTGAAGGCAAACTGAGGCACGTTGCTCGGACCGCCCATATACTGCCCAATTACCCTCTCCGCTACTAAAATTTTACGGCCGACACGGGGGATCCCACAAAGCGTCCTTGCGAGTTTGGCCAAGGAAGGCGCTAAGGGAGACTTCGAAGATATTCCGGTTAGCGTCATTGTCGAAAGGGTCCGTGCCCCTACTAGAGTGATGGTTGCAGTTGCTCCTCCGTCAGAGCCTGTCGCCGAAGAACTGCGTGAGGCCCGCTCAAAGTCGAACAGTTCGGCCTCTAGTTCGTCGCCACTTACGATCCCAAACTGCCGAGTTAGAGTTTCAACCAAAACACAAGAGTCCACCCCATCCCCAGACGAGGAGGACATAATGAATTTGAGGGAGAGGATGTTTGCTGCAGTGGGCGAGCCACTAAAGACGGCTGCCACAACTTTTGCCGATCCTCCATCTGCCGAACTAGAGATTGCCCCGGTAGTGGAAGCCGGCCCTGTTCAAAAGAGGCCGGAAACACGGCAGCAAAAGAAAAAGGCTCCTGAGGTTGTCGTACTGCCCTCGGCACTTAAGAAGTCAAAGGTCAGCACTGGAAAAGGTGAGGTGGAGGAAGTTGGCGAGGTGGTTACAGTTACGTAGGATATTTTGGGCCATCCTATGACGACGGTTGATTCAATGATCGACCAGGTCGAGGTTGCTTTTGGCATCATGAAGAGTGTTCTTTAGAGGAAGGATGTTGCCAAGTTGGGAGCGGTAAGCGACACGAGCGTCTTCATTGGGGCATTCCATGATTCTCTGCTAGTAAGTTGGCATTGCCCTTCAATTTGTTTAGAGATTTCACTCACATTTGTTTTAACGCAAGCTTTTGTTTTTTGGTGTAGGGTTGCCTGAATTCACTAGAAGTAATGAGCCGCTACCAGAAACTTGTCGAGGAGCACCACCACCTCATAGAAGAACACGGTTGTTTAAAGAAGGAGTGGAATGATACTAACAAAGATCGAATCACCTTCAGGAAACAGGCAGAACACGTGTCTACCGAACTCAAGATGGCGAAAGCAGACTATGAAAAGAGGGATAGGGATGTCACCAATCTTTAAAAGAAATTCGATGTGTAGTCCGTAGATCTGTACAAAGCAAAATCGGAGGTCGAGGCACTCCAAGCCGAAGTGGCTAAGCTGAAGATAGACGAAGAGGCCATAATGACGAGGGGTGAATAAAGGACGGCCAGTAACCTGGCCATTGAGATGACGGATCTGAGCCGTGTCATCTTCCGACAGGGCTAGAACGGCGCCCTTCTTGTTGCTGGGGTGGACAAGTCTTCTAATGTCTGGCACTTGTGCCTTGATTACTTCGACACTACTAAGGACGGTGTTGTCGACCTAAAGAAGGTGATAGCCAATATTAAGTATCAAAGACAGCTCGTTATGTTGGCTGCTGCTAGAAGGGAGAAGGCTGCTGCTAAATCATCTAAGGCTGCGAATGTGAATGCAGATAACTCGGCGGAAAAGTCCGCACAGCCGGGGGAGAAGTCAGTAGAGTGATAGGGTTGTAGTTTTGCCCTTTTTTTTTGGATATCTTGTGTAACAAACCTCCCCACCTTGTAATGAAAGTTTTTACCTTCGTCTTTGATTTCACTTTCACTTGGTAAATGTTTAAACAGTTGTTTTCGTTTTATTTGATTGCTGAAATTCATTTCACCTTATGTTTGTGTGACTTTCTTTATTTGGCCGACCTGTCCAACTTGGACAGGACCAAGTTTTTACACTTGGTTTTTGTTTAGTCCTACAGTGCTCTGAGTAGATTCGTTTGAACAACTTCATTTTCCATTGATCTTATAAAAGCTTTACACACTTGTTGAGTTGTTACATCATATGGGATCCTGTACTACTGGTAGAACTTCTTCAGTTTGTTTGCATTCCAAGACCGAGGTAGCTGTTTTCCCTCTTCAACAGTTTCCAATCAGTATACGTCGACGCCGATGCCCACCTGGGATGCCACTTTGTAGGGGCCCTCCCAGTTGGGGCCAAGTTTGCCATCTGCTGGGTTCTTCGTTGCCCCCACTACCTTAACTGCCGCTGATATTCTGTAAGTCTGATCAAGGTAGCTTCCCTTTTTTCTTCGGCAAGATCCAGATCCTTTGTCAGCGTTTGGTCATTGAGTCCAGTATTGAATGCTGCTGATCTGATCGTTGGTAGCCCTACCATCAAAGGTATGACTGCTTTTACCCCGTAGGCCAAAGAGAAGGGGGTTTGGTCGGTAGATCTTCTTGGAGTAGTTCTATAGGACCACAGGACGCTGGGTAGCTCTTCTACCCATTTTTCCTTGGCTTTCTCCAATCGCTTTTTAATCCCAATGAGCATAGTTTTGTTTGAAATCTCGGCTTGCCCATTGCACTGTGGATAAGCTGGTGTTGAATAATAGTTTCTGATCCCGAGCTCCTCACAGAAGATCTGAACATGTTGCCATCAAATTAGGTGCCGTTATCCGAGACAGTGGCATGATGGATGCCGAACCTCGTTACTATACTCTTTCATGCGAACCTTTTAGCTTCGATCTCTCTAATATTTGACAAGGGCTTTGCCTCCACCCATTTAGTAAAGTAGTCAGTCGCCACAATGATGAACCTTTTATTACCCGGAGTTTGGGGCAAAAGGCCTGACTATGTCTATTCCCCACTAAGCGAAAGGCCAAGGACTAGTAATGGTTGCGAAATCCTCAGCAGGTTGATGTATGATGGGAGAGTACCTTTGACACTTTTCACACTTTAGGACGTACTGGGCTGCGTCTTTTTGCATATAGGGTCACCAGTATCCTTGTGAGATAGCTCAGTGTGCTATCGATCTTCCGCCAACATGACTTCCTCATATTCCTTTGTGGATTTCAAATAGGATGCCTTGCACCTTATCTGGGTGGACATAGTGCAAGTAGGGGCCTGTGAAGGATCGCTTGTAAAGTTCCTTGCATTTTTTATTCGTCTAGCTTCATTTTTGTCCTCTGGTAGCTCGTCTTTGTCGAGGTAGGAGATAATTGGGTCCATCCAGGATGGACCCAACTATTCTACAGCCAGAACTTGTTCTTCATCTTAAAATATGCTTGGTCTGGCTAAAATCTCCACGTTGATTGCTCTTTTTGACCCCGACTTCAGGGTTGTTGCTAATATTGCCAGTGCATCGGTATGAAAGTTATTATCCCGACTGATCTGGTGGAGTTTATAACTGCTGAATTTGTTGAGCAATTCCTTAGCTTTAGCTAGGTACTGCGTCATTCGGTCATTCTTTGCTGCGTATTCTCCCGTAATCTAGTTAACATCTAGTAGGGAGTCCGAATAGATGACGATCTTAGGAATTTTGAGTTCAATGGTTCGGCGTAATTCGGCGAGCAAGACCTCGTATTCAGATTCGTTGTTGGAGGCAGCGAACTCGAGCTTGATAGCTTGTTCGATGGCCAAACTGTCTGGTGTAATGAGCACTATGCTCGATCCTGCCCCCCCGGTCATTGGAGGCTTTGTCAACGTAGAGTTGCCTATGATTAGTGTTCTCCTAAAGATCCAAGGGGAGGTTATCGTGCTGTTGAGTAGGAGGTGGTGTTTGGTTGGCTTCGGGTGACAGTTCAAAGGAGAATTCGACAATGAAATCTGCAAGGACCTGCCCTTTCATAACCAATCTTGGGTGGAACTTGATATCAAACTCCCCTAATTCCACGAGCCATTTTACCAATCTGTCAGAGAAGTCGGTCCTTCTGAGGAGAGGTTTGAGTTGATGGTCTGTGAGGACGTTAATGGTATGAGCTCTTAAGTAGTGCACCAATTTTTGGGATGCTACTACCAGTGCAAGTGCCAATTTCTCTAGGGGTAAGTTCCTACTTTCTGCCCCAAGTAGAGTTTTGTTGACATAGTAAACAGACAACTATTGCCGATCATGTTACCTGAGTAGTACGACACTAATTGCATGCTCCGACACCGCGAGGTAGAGGAAGAGTTCCTCGTGCTTGAGTGGGGTGGAAAGTAAGGGTGGCTGGGTCAGGTATTTCTTCAAATCATTGAGGGCCTGCTCACATTCTTGAGTCCATTTAAATTGTTCTCGTTTTTTGAGAAGTTGGAAGAATGGTTGACATTTGTCTGATGATTGGCTTATGAACCTGTTGAGTGTTGTTGCCATTATAGTTAGTTTCTATACCTCCTTAGCATTCTTCGGGGCCTGAACGCTCTAGATTGCACTGATTTGTCGGGGGTCCACCTCAATGCCCCGATGTGTAACCAAAAACCCTAGGAATTTGCCTGAGCTGACTCTGAAAATGCATTTCGAGGCATTCAATTTCATTTTGTACTGCTTTAGGATTCTGAGTACTTCTTTTAAATCTTCCAGATGGGAGTTGTTGATTTTGGTTTTCGCCACCATATCGTCGATGTAGACCTCCACGGTGTTGCCGATCTTCTTTTTGAACATCTTGGTGACCAACTGTTGGTACGTAGCCCCGGTGTTCTTCAGACCAAAGGGCATTACTTTGTAGTAAAATATACTCATTGGAATGATGAAGGTCATCTTCTCTTGGTCATCAAGATGGAGGGGAATCTGGTGATACCCTCGATAAGCATCCAAGAAACTCATCCTCCCAAAGCCAGCTGTTGCATCCACGAGCTGGTCGATTTTGGGGAGGGGGAAAGGGTCCTTTGGGCATGCTTTGTTTAGATCAGTGAAGTCCACACAAATCTACACTTTCCGTCCTTCTTCTTTACCACCACTGTGTTTGAAAGCCAGCTCGGGTAGTTGATTTTTCGAATTGCCCCTGCTTCCAAAAGTTTCTTAGTTTCTTCAATAACGGCATCCACATGATGTGTTGCCACCCTTCTTCCCTTTTGGACCACATGTCGGCTTTTTGGATCAACATTTAGTCTGTGGTAGGCGACCTCGGCATCGATTCTCAGTATATCATAAGGAGTCCAGGCGAACACTTGAAGGTAACTTGTTAACAACTCGATCGGAGAGCGCTCCTCCATTTTGGACAAAGAGGTGCCAATGACGAAGTACTTATCATCCTACCGATCGATGTGTATCTTTTTTAGGTCCTCCACAACCTTGTTCTTCGATGTCTGCCCCACATCGTCGATAGTAGGGGTGTCCTCGTGCAGTTCCATCATCTGTACTTTTTCGGCATTTGTCTTTGTTATGCATGCCGCCAGGAAACATTGTTTGACAGCCACTTGGTCTCCCCTTATTTTTCCCACTCCACCGGGGATCGAAAATCTGATTAGCTGATAGTAGGATGAGGGGATAGCTTTCATGAGGTGTAACCAGGTTCGTCCCATGATAGCATTATAGGGGGAAGGCACGTTAACTATTAGGAATTTCGTCAGCAACGTAATTGCTCCAGCAGTCATAGGAATCGTCACCTTCCCCATGGGCCAAACTGGATCCGAGCTAAATCCGACCAACGGGTTGGTGATGGTTGGAGGTCGGACTCCTTGAGCTCTAGTTTTTTGAATAGGCTGTAATACATGACTTCAGGCGAACTTCCTTGGTCAATGAGCAATCTTTTAACGTCACAGTCTGCCATTCTCCGTATTACAACCAATGCATCATTATGAGGGGTTTGCACCCCTACGAGGTCTTTGTCAGGGAAGGTAATGGACGCAGGGCCATAGCTGACCTTGACTTTCTTACTTGGTGGTTGTATTTGCATTACTTCCCTCAAGTGTGCAGCCTTTTGTATTTTGGTCCAGTATCTATGTGGGTTAACGATTCCTGATTTAGCCAAACTGTGCAACACATTGATTACTCGGACTGACTTTGCTTCAATCTCCTTTTGGAATGCATCTTCCACATGCAGTTGCTCAACCTCATTTTTTATCTTGTCCTGATCAATAAATTGGTCGAGATGGCCAGCCTTCGCCAAATCTTCCAAGTGGGTCTTGAGATGCCGACATTAATCCGTCTTGTGCCCCTTCTCGCGTTGTTAGGAACATAATCTTTTTTGGTCTCGGGATGCTGGGTCCCCTTCTAACTTCAGGGGCCACTTGAAAAATGGTTTGTCACAGATTTGGGGCAAGATTTTATAGATGGGATCCTTGAAGACTGTGTAGACCCCATCATTCACCCTTCTTCCCCTGTTGTTGTCTTCTTGCCTGGGTTTCTTGGTCTCTTTTTTGTTTATCTTATCGGTGTAATGCCGACCTTTGTTGAAGTTGGCTGAGGCATATCTTCATCTAGTCTTGCGTAACGCTCGATTCTTAGCATCAATTCCTGTATGGTGAGGGTCGGTTTCTTCATCAAGGACTGCCGCAAGCGATACTCCGTGGGGAGGCCAATTTTAAATTGAGTCATAGCCAGTTGTTCGCTGCACTCGTCAATTTCATTGTAAGCCTCCCAGTAGCATCATATGTATGCTCGTAGACCTTCCCCTTCTTCTTTCCGTAAAGTTAGTAAGAAATCGACTTTCTTAGGCTGCAGGCTGTTAACTATGAAACGAGCGGTGAATAGCTCGACAAGTTGCCTCCAGTTGGACACGAATCTAGACGGTAACTTTTTGAACCATCGTAAGGCTACGTCCCTCAGATGGAGGGGAAGATTCGGCACATCAATGTTTGGTCACGCACCATATCACCATCAGCTGCTTGTAATGCCGAATATGGTTAACCGGGTCAGCCTTTCCGTCGTATAGAGTGAACTTTGGTGAGGTGAACTTTTGAGGAATTGGGTGGGACTCAATCTCCTCTGTGAATGGTGTGAATGGTGTGCATGCAATTTGGTCTAAGGCCTTCTTGACCAGGTTATGGGCTGTGCGTTCCTTAGTTTGCTGCTTCTTGTCCTCTAGTTTTTCGTTGTACCATTTTTTCGAGTCCTTTCACTGCCGACCATCTTCCGCACCTTCATTGTTCGGCGAAGTCTCGCTTCTCCCTCTTCGCCGATCTGCTCGTCCGTTGTCACAGCGCCCAGTGCTAGAGGTGTAACTTCCTCTTACTCGTGGCGCCGGAATGTCCCTGCTTTTAGCAATTCTTTCACAGTTCGGGGACCTTTCTATCCCATGCCTGTCTCTTCCAGAGATTGCCTCTCTCATGATCCGAACGTGGGAGGTGAGGTAGGCAATCTCTTCGCCGTGTCGCCGAATCTATTTTTCAGCCGAACGAATCGTATTTTTACTTGGGACCTGTCCACTAGAAGGCGAGGGGGCAAGGTCCCAGTTGAGGTTTCTGCAAAAGTTTCACTCCTTGACATAGTCTGGGTTCTTTTACAGCCCGTTTGGTGCCTCCTGATGGCTTTCAGCAGGGGTTTGTATTTCTGACTTCAGTATTCTGCCTCGGTGCCGATCTACTGGGGTAGATTAGCAGTGCGCCAAATTAGTTTGATTTTTGCTAGAGGAGGCTCTGTTACCTTGTTCATCATGGTTCTCTCCTCTTCCCATTCGATCTTTCAAACTCATGGTTATCTATGCCTTCCCACAGATGGCGCCAAATGTAGGTGGAATTTTTCGAGAAGGCCTGGCTGATCTCTCAAGCCAATGTCGATGAGTCTAAACTCACTATAAGAAACAGAAGTTAGAATGGGTCGACCCTTGGTGGGCCGATCACACTTCGATGATTAAGTTAGTAAGCTTAACCAAGAGTTGAATAGATAAAAGTAGTGTATATTTAGAGTTAATTGTCTATACCTGGCT
The DNA here is from genome assembly GCA_033060915.1 of Euryodendron excelsum. NCBI lineage: Eukaryota > Viridiplantae > Streptophyta > Magnoliopsida > Ericales > Pentaphylacaceae > Euryodendron > Euryodendron excelsum. The sequence goes on along the minus strand of CM065377.1, from coordinate 68,910,833 downwards.
CTTGAGGGCTTGGGTATTTATAGTGTGATCGATGGAGTATTTTGCTCTTGGCCTACCAACAGGTCATCATGGCCTACTAGGTAGGCATCATCATATATCGCCAACTGATCGCGTGCAGGGCCTGTTTTACCGTCGCTAAAGAGTCCGGCTGATCGGACGTACAAGTCGACGTTGCGTGGGGAGCCGCTGAAACATTTAATGTGGGTTAACTCCGCATTTAATACTCTGAGATTGCTAGCGGTTTGAGCTCACCTTTCGCGGTTTGGGCTAAGGTTGGCACCTTAGACCGGACCGCTCTTTAGTGTTCGATTTGGGCCGCTCAGCAGCCCAACTTCAATGTCATGTTGATTGAGCCTAACCGGATGGATTCGGCTGTTTGTTTTTACCCCACAGATAGAGTGTGAGGGATTCTTCATTTATTGTCGTTATATTTTTCCAAATATATTTGTTTTGATAATTTAGGTTACAGATGGAAATAAGAGTTTGATTTTTAATATACTTGTTCATGTTATTCATGGATTTCTCATAGATTAAATATGCACAACTTTTTGTTCCATCATATATATATGGGTGCATCCAAGAATTTTTTTGAGCGGAGTCAAAGGTAAAAAGTTTTAAAATTTCGATGAGCGAAAGGAAATTTTTTTTAAATTTTAGAAAACTAATATTCAAAATCTTATCATAAAAGCTAAAAAAATTATGGTATATAAATAAAATTTTTAAAACTTGAAGGGAGTTAAAGTACTAATTTTTATTATAAATAAGTAAAAATTATACTATGTAAGTACAATTTTAAAAGTTTAATGGGGCTGGTCCCCTTGATCCCTTCATAAGTCTACCACTTCAATATATAAATATATATTTAGAGGTTGTTCATATTCTCTTCTTAGTAAACTCGGACATCATGAACACGACGCGACGTGTGGGGTTTGCGGGTGATTGCAAATATCAAAGTTTACTGTGATCATATATAGCCCCAAGTTCCTCCAATTGAAATCTTGTTTATACTAGCTTTTTTACTAATAAAAAGATCATAAACTTTGTTTAAGTCATAATACGATAAATAAGTTAGCTCAAACGAGCTGTGAGCGTGCTACTTGCGGACGATGTGTTTTTTACCTCTCTTATGATCATTACTCATATTGCACTCAGTCTCAACCTAATTACAAAAATATTTTTCTTTGGTGCCAAATTTATTCTCTTGTTCCAAAACTTGACGCGAAGATGCAATCAAATTAGAAAAAACAATAACATGGAATGTATAACTTGTGCTTAATCATGTTCTAAACCAATTTAGATGATGATTAATAATTGATAATCACGTTGTTTAAGTGCTTAATCAGAACAAGTGCTCATGAATCTTCTATCTTAAGAATTATAATTGTTGCTTAATCGAGTGTATAATTGTTGACTATTCCATATTAAGAAATATAGCAACATTGTGAAAACTAAATTTGAACTATCTACTACTAAAATCATGTAGTTAGCTTTATCGATACAAATTAAGATTGATTGTACTCTAAAAAGTATAAGCAGCGTCTCTAGTTGTAAGCTATTAGTAGGAATTATTTACACATTATTTATCATTTTAATATAATTTTGATATTTTTTTATATTTTTTGTGTCTTTTGTAAATTCATAACTAAAACTGAACAAAATAGAATAAGCATGCATACGAGTCATAATTAATACCAAAGAATATATATATATATATATATGTGCATGTGTGCAGTGAAACGCAAAGAAAAAAGCAAATGAAACATTGTGGCCGATAAGGATAAACAAAGCAAAAACAAGGATAATGAATACTATGATGATTTTGTCGGCAAGGAGCAAAGGATTAAAAATATATATATATATATATATATATATAAGGTTCCACTTGTTGAAGCCTATAAATTGAAAAGCTCCACTAGGAAGGAGGAGAGTTTGGGAGCAGTTGTAGAGAGCTCCTTCAATTTATTTTTTTGTTAGTATTTTTCTGTTAGTTAATTTTTTGTTTTAGTATTTTCTTTATTGTTATTTTGTTGTAATAAATCTTTTTATTTATGAAATCATTTTATTTAAAGTCAAGTCTTTTAAATATGAGTAGCTAGTTTTATTCTTGGAACCAATTGTGAAGATCATTTGATAGTATTGGGATGATCAATTAAGATTTGCCTTTCCATTTTAGATTTATTCGAAAACTTAATATTTTTACACACGTTCGGTATATTGCATACACGGGTACATGCACGTATATTTTGTACACGTAATGATTTTGTGTTTTATAAACAAGTTTAAGTTTAGGAGTATCGTAATTAATAAAAGAGTAGTGTAAAGTAAAGTAAATGCTGGTTTACTTATCATTTTCAGAAGCTTGTATAATTTATGCGAGTCATTTGTCTGGTATATTTTTATATTCAAACCTCTAGTAGGGACTTAAGGCTCTTAATATTAATCTGGAATGTATTGGATTTATATTCTTGGTAATTAAAATTTAGATCCTTTTGAAGATTTAAACTTTTAATTATGTTTGTAATACTTTCTGTCAAAGCAGCCGGTATATGCAAATCAATGGTGAAGATCTACGATTATAATTTAATAAGTATTTAGTTAGAACCTTTGAAAACATATGCCTTTAATTATATTTGTTACACTTATATTTTGACAAAACATTACCTAGTGTTTATGAGTCGATGGTGAAGGTTAATGATTTTAACATAATATTCTAGTATTTGGTTATCATTGAATATTCTCATATGTTGTTTTATAAGGCTGAAGGGGGTCAAACGATTAACAGATGGTAAACTTATATTAATCAACCTCAAGAAAGTCACGTGATCGGATCAATTGGATCCAAGACCGTTTTTAATCTGTTTATTTTGTAGCCTAGTTTAACAACCAACAACTCTATTAAAAATGAAATATATATATGTGGGGGAGTAACCCCCGGCCCAACCCAATGGATGAGGCCTAATCTGCGCAAGTTAAAGTTGGGGCCACTTTGGTAGCCCAGATCAGAATTAGCGGGAAGGCCAGACTGCCGACCTCCCTCACAACACAGCCCAAACCGCGAAGGGCCGGCCCAAACCGCTAGCGGTCTCTGCGCATTAAATGCAGAGTTGACTCGCATTAAATACGCATGCGGCTGCCCACGCAACGTGAACATGCACGTCCGGTCAGCCGGAATCCTCCACGACGGTGCGCCAGACCCTATGGATAATCAGGCGGCGTCAATGATGACACCTACCCAGCAGGCCATGAGACCCTGCTGGTAGGCTAAGGCAGAACGCACTCCCTCAAAAGTCCTATAAATACCCAAGGCACCGAGAGTCAGGTATGGACAGTTAACCCCCAATATTGACCACTCTCATGCGTCTTCATCGATTTAGCTTGCTGACTTAATCTTCGGAGTGTGATCGGCCCGTTACGGGTCGACCTATTCTAACCTCTTCGTCTTGCAGGAGATACCTGGACTCATCCATTTTTGGGCTTGAGAATTCGGCCCAGCCTTCCAGTAAAATCCCACCTACAATTGGCGCCGTCTGTGGGAAGGCTTAGAAAAACTATGAGTCTAGATAACCGGAGACGTAGGGGAGAAAATCACGACAGAAGAGGCTTCGAAGCCTCCTCCAGTAGAGACCCGACCAACTCGGCGCATTGCCAATCTACACCAGAAGATCGGCAAAGAAGAAGAACACTAAGGTCGGAGATACGCACGCTCGCTGAAAGCCACCAGGAGGCATCAGAGGAAATGCGGAGGGATACGGGCTATATCAGGAATAGGAATTTCCGCAGGAACCATCCTCGGAATCTGGCCCCGTCGCCCTCCAGTGGGCGGGTCCCGAGTGAGGATACACTCCATGCAGCAGAGAAGGAAATTCAGAGGCGTGGAGAAGAGATAGCCTACCTCACCTCCCAGGTATAGGCCATGAGGGAGGCATTCTCTGGCAGGAATGATCATGGGAGAGAAGGGCCCCCAGCTCGGGAGCAGGTTGTCGGTACCAGGGACGAACCAGCACCGCCGGTAAGGGGAAGTTACACCCCTAGTACCGGGGGTTGCATGCACAGACGCACAGGTCGGCGGAGGGAAAGGAGCAAAACTCCGCCGAATGACAGTCCAACTGAAGGAGGTCGGCGGAAAGAAGACTGGGAGAAATGGTACAACGAAAAGCAGGAAGATAGAAGGCAGCAAACTAAGGAGCGCACAGCTTATGACCTGATGAGAAAGGCCCTCGATCAAATTGCGTCCACGCCATTCACTGAGGATATTGAATCCCATCCAATTCCTCGAAAATTCACCCCACCAAAGTTTGCCCTTTATGACGGAAAGTCCGACCCAATCACCCATGTTCGGCATTACAAACAGCTCATGGTGGCGTGGTGCAGTGACCAGATGCTAATGTGTCGAATCTTTCCCTCCAGTCTGGGAAGCGTGGCTTTACGATGGTTCGACAAATTGCCACGTAAGTCCATTTCAAGCTGGAGGCAATTGGCCGAGCTTTTTACAGCTCGTTTCATTGCAAACAGCTTACAGCCAAAAGAGGTTGACTTCTTGCTGACGTTGTGAAAAGAGGAAGGAGAGGGGTTGCGAGCATACGCTCGACGCTACTGGGAAGCTTATAATGAAATTGACGAGTGCAGCGAGCAGTTGGCTGTAACTCAGTTCAAGATTGGCCTTCCCAGGGAGCATCGCTTGCGACAGTCCTTAATGAAGAAACCAGCACTCACGATACAGGAACTAATGCTCAGAATTGAGCGCTATGCACGGTTGGACGAAGACGTACCTCAGATAGCATCAGCCAAGGCCGGCGCTGCAGCTGAAAAGACAAGTAAGAAGGATGCTAAGAAGCCTCGGACAGAAGATAACGGCTGAGGAAAAAGGGTAACTGAGGGGGTCTATACAGTCTTTAAGGACCCCATTTATAAAATATTGCCCCAGATCCGTGATAAGCCCTTCTTCAAATGGCCGCCGAAATTGGGAGGAGACCTAGTGACCCGAGACCAGAAGAGATTCTGTTCATACCACCGTGAGAAGGGACATAAGACAGAGCAATGTCGGCATTTGAAAACTCACTTGGAAGACTTGGCCAAAGCAGGCCATCTCGATCAATTCATAGATCGGGAGAGGACGAAGAATGAAGCCGAGCAACCGCGGGTAGAAGACACAGCACGGAGAGAACTAGAACCAAGGCCGGTACGGGTAATCAATGTGTTGCACGGTTCGGTTGAGTCGTCGATCGTCGACCCACACAGGTACCGGGCTGAGATGCAAAGGGTGGTACACCTAAGGGAAGTGTTGCAGGTACAGCAACCCAGCAAGAAAGCGAAGATCGGCAGTGGCCAAGTACCAATAACTTTCACCGATGAGGATCTCGTAGGAGTGCAGACCCCTCACAACGATGCCTTGGTGGTTACGTTAAGAATGGCGGACTGTGACGTTAGAAGATTGCTCATAGACCAGGGGAGCTCATCCGAAGTTATGTATTACAGCCTCTTCAAACAGTTAGGACTGAAGGAGTCCGACCTCCAACCGTCACTTAACCCACTAGTCGGGTTCAGCTCAGACCCAGTTTGGCCAATGGGAAAGGTGACGATTCCGGTAACAGCTGGCGGGATCACATTGCAGACTGAATTCCTAGTAGTTAACGTGTCCTCCCCCTACAATGCCATCATGGGACGAACTTGGTTGCACCTCAAGAAGGCTGTTTCGTCATCATATCATCAGCTGCTTCGGTTTTCCATCCCGACGGGTGTTGGAGAAATCAGGGGTGACCAAGTGGCCGCCAAACAATGTTTCCTAACGGCATGTGCGACGAAGACAAAGCCTGAGAAAGTGCAGATGATGGAGCTACATGAAGACACCCCCACAATTGATGACGTGGGGCAGACACCCGAGAATAAAGCTGTAGAGGACCTGAAAAAGATATACATTGATCGGTGCGGAGACAAGTACTTCGTCATCGGCACCTCTCTGTTTAAACGAGAGGAAAAGTCCCTACTCGAGTTGCTGACGAACTTTTTGGAAGTGTTCGCCTGGACCCCTTATGACATGCCTGGGATCGGCGCTGACGTTGCTTGTCATCGTCTGAATGTTAACCCAAACTGCCGACCTGTCGTCCAAAAGGGGAGAAGGGCAGCTACCCAGCATGTGGACGCTGTCTTGGAAGAAACAGAGAAACTTTTGGAAGCTGGGGCCATTCGGGAAATCAACTACCCGAGCTGGTTATCGAATACGGTGGTCGTAAAGAAGAAGGACGAAAAGTGGAGGGTCTGTGTGGACTTCACTGATCTCAATAGAGCATGCCCCAAAGATCCATTCCCCCTGCCCAAAATTGACCAGCTTGTGGATGCAACCGCCGGCTTCGGAAGGATGAGCTTCCTGGATTCTTACCGAGGATACCACCAGATCCCACTCCACCCCGACGACTAAGAGAAGACGGCCTTCATCACTCCAAGGGGTATCTACTGCTATAGAGTTATGCCCTTTGGACTGAAGAACGCCGGAGCAACGTATCAGCGACTGGTCACAAAGATGTTCAAGACGCAGCTCGGCAGAACTGTTGAGGTCTACATCGACGACATGGTGGTAAAAAGCAAATTGAGGGACACCCACTTGGCGGACCTGAAGGAGGTACTCTGTATCCTGAAGGACTACAAAATGCGGTTGAACGCTTCAAAATGTGTCTTCGGGGTCGGCTCAGACAAGTTTTTGGGATTCCTGGTCACACATCGGGGCATTGAAGTGGACCCACGGCAGATCAGTGCGATTCAGAGTATTCAAGCTCCAAGGAATGCCAAAGAAGTTCAGAGATTGACAGGAATGGCCGCTGCACTCAACAGATTCATCAGCCGTTCATCAGACAGGTGCCGACCCTTCTTCCAGCTCCTAAAGAAACAGGAGCGGTTCGAGTGGACCCCAGAGTGTGACTCTGCCCTTGCCAATCTAAAGACCTACCTCACCAAACCACCCCTGCTCTCCACCCCTGTCCAGCATGAGGAACTCTTCCTTTACCTTGCAGTATCAGACCATGCAGTCAGCGCGGTCCTACTCAGGCAAGAACACCGGTAACAATTCCTGGTCTATTACGTCAGCAAAACCCTTCTTGGAGCCGAGAGTAGGTACCTACCCCTCGAAAAGCTGACACTCGCACTGATAGTAGCATCCCGCAAGTTGGTGCATTACTTCAGATCTCACACCATCAACGTCCTCACAAACCACCAGCTTAAACCCCTTCTAAGGAAAGTCGACTTCTCAGGAAGAATAGCAAAATGGGCCGTGGAATTAGGCGAGTTTGACATCAAATTCCAACCTAGATCGGCGGTAAAGGGGCAGGTTCTTGCAAATTTTGTTGCCGAGTTCTCTATCGAGATAGCACCAGAAGTAGAACAAACCCCAGCAACTAGTCGACCGCAACACGAACTCCCCCGGGACCTTTGGGAACAATCTGGTCATTGGAAACTCTACGTGGACGGAGCTTCCAATGACCGGGGGGCAGGATCAGGCATTGTACTCATCACACTAGACGGTCTAACCATCGAGCAAGCCATCAAGTTGGAGTTCACTGCTTCCAATAATGAGTCAGAATACGAGGCCTTGCTCGCCGGAATACGTCGAGCCATTGAACTTTAAATCCCCGAAATCGTTATATATTCGGACTCCTTACTTGTTGTAAATCAAATCACAGGGGAATACGTTGCAAAAAGCGACAGAATGACGCAGTACCTAGCAAAGGCCAAGGAACTACTCGGCCAATTTAAAAACTACAAGCTTCGACAGATTAGCCGAGATAACAACTCACATGCGGATGCCTTGGCAACTCTGGCCACGGCTCTGAAATCTAGTTCGAAAAGGACGATCAACGTGGAAACCCTCGCCAAGCCCAACATCTTTCATGAGGAGGAGGAAGCCCTAATAGCAGAAAAGTTGGGACCATCGTGGATGGACCCAATCATTTCTTACCTCGACACCGACAAGCTACCGGACGATAAGGCTGAAGCTCGGCGAATCAAGCATGCATCTCTCAGGTATTGGCTGTCACCAGGTAAGGAGCTTTATAGACGTTCCTTTACAGGTCCGTATTTACACTGCGTCCATCCGGACCAAGTACAGGGGGTCTTGTTCGAGATCCACGAGGGGATATGTGGAAGTCATGTCGGCGGAAGGTCGATAGCCCACTGGGCCATCTCGCAGGGATACTGGTGGCCTTACATGCAGAAGGATGCAGCCCAGTACGTCCTGAAATGTGACAAATGTCAGAGGTTTTCCCCCATCATCCACCAGCCAGCCGAGGATCTTGCGACCATCACCAGTCCGTGGCCTTTCGCTCAGTGGGGACTGGACATTGTCGGATCTCTGCCTCGAGCTCTTGGCAACAAAAGGTTTCTCATCATGGCCACCGACTACTTCACCAAATGGGTAGAAGCGGAACCCTTATCAAACATCAGGGAAATTGATGCCAAAAGGTTCGTATGGAAAAGCATTGTCACCAGATTCAGATTGCCTCGTGCCATTATATCAGACAATGGCACCCAGTTTGATGGCAACGTCTTTAGATCATTTTGCGAAGGATTGGGGATCAGAAACTATTACTCAACACCAGCCTACCCCCAATGCAACGGGCAAGCCGAGATTTCAAATAAAACCATGCTTAACGGGGTCAAGAAGCGACTGGAAAAAGCCAAGGGGAAGTGGACAGAGGAGCTACCCAATGTTTTGTGGTCCTACAGAACAACCCCAAGGAGGTCCACAGGAGAAACGCCATTCTCCTTGGCATACGGGGTGGAGGCAGTCATCCCCTTGGAGATCGGACTACCAACAATTAGATCGGCAGCCTTTAACACCGGTGTCAATGATTAGACGATTGCAAGAGACTTGGATCTGGTCAAAGAAAGAAGGGAAACTACGTTGATCAGGCTCACAGAATATCAGCGACAGCTAAAACGCTCTTACAACAAGCGGGTCCGCCCAAGAAACTTTGCTCCAGGAGATCTAGTTTTACGAAAAGTGTTGGAGGCAACCAAGAAGGCGGTAGATGGAAAGCTCGGCCCAAACTGGGAAGGCCCCTACAGAGTCACAGCCCAGGTCGGCATCGGCGCATACAGACTGAAGACCGTCGAAGAAGGGCGACAACTGCCACGACCATGAAATGCAACCAACTTGAGGAAGTTCTATCAGTAATACAAAGCTCCATGCACTGTAACAGTCCATGAAATGTGTAAAGCCCTACTGAAGAATCAATGAAAATGAAGCTATTCAAATGAATCTACTTTGAGCATTCTGTAAAACCCAAAAACCAAGTGTAAAAACTTGGTCCTGTCCAAGTTGGGCAGGTCGGCCAAAGAAGGCCAAAGTAAAAACCAAATGTAAAAACTTGGTCCTGTCCAAGTTGGGCAGGTCGGCCAAAGAAGGCCAAAGTAAAAACCAAGTGTAAAAACTTGGTCCTGTCCAAGTTGGGCAGGTCGGCCAAAGAAGGCCAAAGTAAAAACCAAGTCTAAAGAACTTGGTCCTGAAATAGTTGGGCAGGTCGACCGATATAGGCCAAGAAAGAAATCAAACGACAAAATCAGATGAGACAAACTCACAGCAAAAATCAGATAAGGCAGATTCGGTAAATAAGCAACAAAATCAGATGAGACAGACTCGCAGCATCAATGGTTACAAAATTCAAAAAAAAAAGAAAGAAAAGCTATGCCGACTTCTCCCCCGGCTCTACAGTTACCCCTGGTGAAGTCTCTTCCACATCCTCAGAGGGTTCCGCTGCGGCCTCTAAATTTTTAGGCCTCTCCTTCTCAGCAGCAGCATCTTTGGCCGCAGCCTTTAACTTAAGCTCCCGTCTGTATAGGGCATTTGCCAGCACTTTCTTCGGACAGACGACGCCGTCCTCGGTAGTATCAAAGTAGTCCGGGCAAAGACCCCACACATCGGAGGCCTTATCCAGCTCTGCAACCACAAGGGCACCATTCCAGCCCTGTCGGAATATGGTGCGACTGAGGTCCATCATCTCTTCGGCCAGCCTTTTGGCCCCCCTCTCTTCACCCCTCTTCAGTATGGCCTCTTCCTCCACTTTCAGCTTGGCCACTTCAGTCTTAAGGGTCTCGACCTTCTCATTTGCATTGTGCAGATCTACGGACTGCACATCAAACTTCTTCTCGAGGTCGGCAAGATCCCTATCCCTCCTCTCAAAGTCGGCTTTCGTCAGCAAAAGCTTGGCGGAGGCCTGCTCGGCCTGCTTCCTGAAGGTGATCCGCTCCTTATTTGCTTCAATCCATTCGAGCTTCAGACGGCCGTGCTCTTGAACAAGTTACTGGTGAACCTCGGCAAGCTTTTGGAAGCGCGTCATCGCCTCCAAGGTATTCAGACAGCCCTACAAATCGAAAAAAGTCATTTTTAGGGCGAGAGTCTAAAAGATCTATATTCATTGAAAAAGTAAGAGTCGACTTACCAGTATCGAGTCATGAAAAGCGCCCATAAAAACAGCTGAGTCGCTTGCTTCGCCCAGCTTCGCCACGTCCTTTTTTTGAAGGACGCTCTTCATGACACCAAAAGCAACCTCGGGTTGATCGATCATAGAATCAGCTGTCTTCATAGGACGGCCAAGAATGTCCGGAGTGATGGTCACAGTCTCGCCGACCTCGTCCATCGCGGCTTTGCCCTTTTGCTTTTTGGGCGCTGGAGTCGGAGTGACATCGGGCTTCCTCTTTCTTTGTTGCCGAGTGTCCGGCCTCTGTTGCGCGGGAGGGGCCTCCTCCACGGGAGTAATTGCCAGCTCGGCCGGAGGAGTTTCGGCAGGAGTAGGGGTGGCTGACTTTAGTGGCTGTCCCGCAAGAGCAAACATCCTCTCCTTCAAGCTCATGCCGTCCATTCTGTTTGGGGATAGGCTCGTATCACTTGTTCCGATGGGAATCTCAACTCGGCGGTCGGGCATAGTGTACGGTGAAGAGGTGGATGCCGAGCTGTGTGATTTGGTTTGCTCTTCTTGCCATTCTTCGCTAGGTGATGCAGATGGAGGAGCAACCGCAACTGTCACGCTGGTAGGGATGCGCGCCCTCTCGATCGCTATTCCAGTCGGGATTTCCTCGAAATCCCCTTCGGCGTCTTCGTCCGCTAATCTTACTAGTACACTCTGGGGGACGCCCGTCTCGGCAGTGAAAGTCGAGTATCGCAGTGGGTAGGAGAGCAAGATATGGGCCGCCCGGGCTATGTATCTTAGTCGACCTTCGCCGAAGTAATTCAGGACCTTGTTGAGGTCGTCAGAATTGACCAACCAGTCGCGAGCTTTTGACCGCTTCCTTGTGTCTGCAAAAATTCGAGAGTTAGTTTGACTGAGAACTGAAACTTGAAATGACTCACAGTGCGAGAGATTGGTATCAAACCTAGTTCAACGGGCACTCTAGGGCATCGAATCGCCGGTCTATCCTTCTCGGGAACATTGCCAAACTCCCATGGACCGGTTACCCAGACCCTAACGTCGTCGACGCCCTTCCCTGAGGAAGGCAGACACTTCACTAACTCTAAGGACTTTTTTACTACCCGGAGGTAAACCTTGTAACTACCTCCGACTTTACAGAGAGTGTAGCAATAGTCCAGTTCAGCAAGGCCCAGGTTCACCCCTAGGCGCCGATTTATTTCTGGCATGCCAAAGAAGATTCTATAGACGTTCGACGCTAACTGGGAGGGCGACACCTTATTTTTTACTATGAATTTATGAAGAAGAGGGTGGAGGGGAAACCTAAGCCCCCCTTCTACGATGGTAATGACTGGGAACGACACCCCTTTTTCAGTCTCCCCCATGCGATAGTCCTCAGGATCGACCAACTCTAGGCCGATTTCATCCGAGACTTCAAACCTAGCCCTAAACGCGGCAAGGGCCGACGGACCGTCTAACATTTTACGAAGATGAGATGCCATCAGGGGGCAACCGTCAAAACGCAGAACGCAATGAAGAACAAAGGAGTTGCGGGCTCGAAAGGCACTTACAGTGGTGGGTGCCAAAACAGCTGACGCACACGATATTCAGAAGGCAAAGGAAAAGGAGCAAGTATCTTCCAACTGATTAGAGCGTTGGTCTTTTATACACACCAAAGCCGTCGGTTCATACACAGTAAAACGGCGTTAATCATGACGCTCTGCCCAAGCGTCACGTCGGCCGTTGATTCAGTAACGCCCCACCATTGAATTGTTTAAAAATCCCTGCCATTTATGTGGCCGGGTGACTGTTACACCCCTTGGCCATTTCAGAACCCAAAACGACACAATGGCTCGGGGGCAATTGTGGGGGAGTAACCCCCGGCCCAACCCAATGGATGAGGCCCAATCTGCGCAAGTTAAAGTTGGGGCCACTTTGGTAGCCTAGATCAGAATTAGCAGGAAGGCCAGACTGCCGACCTCCCTCACAACACAGCCCAAATCGCGAAGGGCGGGTCCAAACCGCTAGCGGTCTCTGCGCATTAAATGCAGAGTTGACTCGCATTAAATACGCGTGCCGCCCACGCGACATGAACATGCACGTCCTGTCAGCCGGAATCCTCCACGACGGTGCGCCAGACCCTGTGGATAATCAGGCGGCGTCAATGATGACACCTACCTAGCAGGCCATGAGAGCCTGCTTGTAGGCTAAGGCAGAACGCACTCCCTCAAAAGTCCTATAAATACCCAAGGCACCGAGAGTCAGGTATGGACAGTTAACCCCCAATATTGACCACTCTCATGCGTCTTCATCGATTTAGCTTGTTGACTTAATCTTCGGAGTGTGATCGGCCCGTTACGGGTCGACCTATTCTAACCTCTTCGTCTTGCAGGAGATACCTGGACTCATCCATTTTTGGGCTTGAGAATTCAGCCTCGGCCCAGCCTTCCAGTAAAATCCCACCTACAATATATATTTTAATACTATTTCTATAATTTTTGTCCAATTCTTGTTAGTAAGAGGTGAAATTCGAACCGGTTGGTTTAGGTTCTAACTTAAGCCGTCCGTGACGCTTTTGTGTCTAGCATGGCTTACTCGGTATCTAACCCATTACTTGGGATGAATTCTGTCACCTACCATCCGCAACTGTGATATTTTACATAATTTAGAACTCTGTTTTCTATGGATTGACCTTGTTTCTGTTGGGTTATTTTACTTAGGTATTTAAATTTTCACAATCTGAGCAAAGACAAGTAATTTTTAGCACTGTAGTTGAGAAAGACAAGCAAAGATGTGTCAAATGCAAGAGGAATAGCTAATAAAAGTTGTTTGGGAATTGTGGAAGGGAACCAGAAAGAAAATAAGAGAGAAATTGTAAAAAATGATAATTTTCCTCTTTATGGTTTTGTAAAGAAAATTAAAACTATATGAAGGACAATAGTTTTGAAATTGAAAAAAAAAAAAGAAGAGGAAATAAAATACTAGAGTAACAACTATAAAAGATAGAGTAAATAAAATAAAAGAAAATTGAAAATTGAAATTATTTCCCTTGATTTTTTTCAAATTCTTTTTCCCTTTCCTCTCAAACCAATACCAAATAGAGGAAGAAAAAAATATTTTTATTTTTCTTTCCTTTCACTTTCTTTCCTCAAGTTCCAAATAGGTGGTAATATCAGCGTAAACGAGGTTGCCTAACATTGGATGACTGTTAGCACCAAATTAGAATTTTTTTTTTCCTTAAGGTAGGGTAATACAATCGAAAAAAATTCATATATAACTTGTGTAATAATATGGTTGAATGAGAGCTATTTATTTTAAAACAAAACTTTTACATAATGACTCTTGATTACAAAAATACCATCATCACGTAATACTAGTAAATTTTTTCTATACAAATTCATGAAAAATAGTATTGTTTTTCTTTTTTCTTATGTTTTATTTTCAAATTGACTAATATATGCAAGCCCTCAAGACAACAACTCCATATGCGGGTGTCACGTCCCGGTTTTTGGGTGTCCAAGGTCCTTTCGGCTCGGAGACCCTAGAGTACGGAACTCTGTCACTAGAACTCATCCTCCTAGAAGGACAAGTGCGACTGGGTTTGGAAATTGGTTTGACTAAGGGCTTTTAGAAAAATAGGAGTCGTCAGCTAACTTGATAAAGGTAAGTTAGGGCACCTAAAACTAAGCGTTAATCCAAAGATTAAACTTAGAGTTTTTGAAAAAGGTTTTTGAAAACTCCCTCAAGAGAGGGTTTTTAGGAAAATAGGTTGTTTGGAAACCTCTTGAAATGTTTAAGCCCTTTTTGAAAATAACTCCATTTTGGTCTTTCGAAAATAGAAATCTAAGGTTCGGGGGTTGGTTACGTGTAGGGAAGATATCTTAAGATCATTACCCTACCTCGCTCTTTCGGTATCTACATGTCTAATCACCCTTTTGTTCACTCACTGGAATAGCCGGTTACCAGTGTTCACTTAATATCTACTTTAGAAAAACGGGGTTTAGTCATCACTTTTCAGATGAATGGATGATGCATGATGTAAGTTTTTGGAAAAAGTTTGAAAATAATAAAGGTTTTGAAAGAGTTTGGAATAGAAACTTTGAATTGATTGGAATTTTTGAAAAAGGGATTGGAGTTGAAATAAAAGTTATGACCGCACCATTTTAGGTTGCCTACATATCTCATTTGGAGAGAATCAGGTCATTCGTAGATCGGGCAAGAGCCCAATGAGAAATAGGCGCATTAGGGCCTTTGGAAGGTTTGAAGACACTTTAGGGTCTTTGGAAAAGCTTAAGACACTTTAAGGTCTTTGGAAGTTGAAGACTCTTTGTGGTCTTAGAAAAGTTTAAAACACTTTGAGGTCTTTGGAAGTTGAAGACTCTTTATGGTCTTGGAAGTTTTGACTTGAAATTGGATGGTGGAGTATTTTGAAAATATTTTTAGATCAACTTAAGGGAGTTTTGGAAAAAGCTTTGGCAAGACTCAAGAGAAGTTAAAAGTGTTTTTGAAGTCTTGTTTTGAAAACCTTGGAAGCACGACTTTAGAATGTTTTGATGAATTAGTTTTTAAAAGTGGTTTTTGGATGTGGCTGAGGGTTTGGAGTCCTAATATGGACAACCCTAGAGGTTGTTCTTGATATGTCACCTTATCCTTAAAATCTCTAACCATGAGAGGGTTAGGGACACCTTAGGTTTGTGACCTTTTGAAAACGTTTTTGGAAATGCCTTGAAGATAGAGTGTAGGAACATTAGAAGAGTGTATGGAATTGGGTTTTTGAAGTCATGGGGGTAGGAGGTTTTGGGAGGAATAGGTTATGAGGATAATTTGAAAGTTTGAATGATCATTTGAAAAAAGGGTTCAAGAGTTAGAACCTTAAAGTGTATTATCCTTGGTTGGGTTAGCCTAGGGTTAGGGGGAACCTAAGGTTAACTAACTTGGGTTAGGTTGACCTAAGGTCGAGAAGACTTAGGGTTAACTAACTAGGATTAAGTTAACCTAAGGTGAGTGAACTAGGGTCAAGTTAACCTAGGATTTGGTAACTAGGGTCAAGTTAACCTAGGGTTTGGTAATTAGGGTTAAGTTAACCTTGGTAACTAGGGTCAAGTTAACCTAGGATTTGGTAACTAGGGTCAAGTTAACCTAGGGTTTGGATTTGAAAGATGATTTTGAAGTGTGGTTTGGTGCATTTTTTGAAAGAGTTTTGGAAAACACAACGTGTTATGCAATGGACTTTAGTAGGCCACCTCTTTGAAGATCATTTTCATAAAAATTTTGACTCTAGTCAAGAATATGGTTTGTATGGGTGGTGATTGGAGACCATTCCGAGGAAGGTTTCCTTATGGCCATTATAACCACTATCTTGACAAGAGTACAAGGGGTCAAAAATCAACATAACGATGACAATTTTTTGAGAAATCATTTTTGATGCAAAGATGGTGAAAATGCATTTTTGAAATCATTTTTAGAGAAAGATTTTGAAAACCATTTTTCAAGGGAACCATTCCATCAAGAGAGGGTTCATATGGCCAACAAAAGAGAGACCACTCAAGAGAGGGTTCCATGGGGGCATTCCAACCACTAAACTTGAGAGAATGGGAACCATAGAAATCAAAGAGTTTGAACGTCATTCTTAGGCGATCAAAAAGAGAAAAGGGAACCATTCTAACAATTTTAGGGCTCCTATGGCCAATATAAAGGGAAACCACAAAGAGGGTTCCATGAGGCTATTTTAATCATTAAATTTGAGAGAATGGAAACCTTGAAAATTAGAGAGTTTGAATGCAACTTTTATGCAAATTGTAATGCAATGATGCAAAAATATGAATTAAGGGGTTAGTAGGGGGCTCTTCCAAGGCATAATTCTAAGATCTCATCCTAAATTTCAAGGGGCCAACTCTTGGAATAATTTTTGAAGGACATGTAGAACTTGGAAATGCCATAAAATTAAGAGCAATGTAAGCGTTGTGGAATATGGCAATAAACATAAAATGAAGCCAAGTATACAAGACATGATCAAAATAGTAATATGTAAGGGGTCATGATTCACATACAAGGCTTCACCACATAAAAAAGGGGCTCCTAGGCCATACCATCTTAAAGTAGGCTAGTGAGAGGTCCCTCTACACGGTGGCTCTCACTTGCTTTCCTCTAGGCATGATCTAAGAGCCCTCTTGGCTCAAGCATACGAGAAAGGGGTGTTGAAGATGGGAATTAAAATAGAGAATAGCCTAAGTAGGCTAGGAGGGAGAAGAGAAGAGTGGAGGAGAGCACAAATGTAAAAGGGATACCACCTTTTGCCTTCAACACATTTGTGGTCTTCAATGGATGTCTTGATTGGAGTTTGAGTGACTTCAAGAACGCTTGAAAGGCTAGAGTAGGGTGTATAAGTGTGTATGAGGCCTTGTATATGGAGTGTATAGGCTTAGGAGGGGTAGAATCTAGCCTAAGTGTTGGAGGGGAGGAATATATGTAGAGATTCGAGTTTCTGGAGTGATTTTAGCAGAGTTTCGTATCAATTTCAAACCTAGAATATGCAAGGGGGGAGGCCTCTATTTATAGGCAATCTGGAATAGGCCTTGCGCAAGTAGGACATGCGCAGGTACTGTTCCATTGTTAGAATAACACGTGGCACCCTGTGTAATGGTTAAATCTCGACCGTTGATCGAAAGTCGGTCGATCTGATCAAAATTTGAGCGTATGTAGCTTATGCTCCATCACCGGGAAAGTTCGTCCAAACTTTGTCTTGATAATTGAGTCAATCGGGAAGGTTTCAGGGAAATCGGTCGCGCTCGGGATGTTTTCCTAGTGCTTCTGATGAACTTTCACATTTTTGAAAAGTTTAAATTATGTTTGGAAGTGAGTGATATCGTCTTGGAAAGTGTGCCAAAAAGGTCACTTTTGTGGAGCGTTTGTGATACGCTCCGGGGGTGTTTGAAAGTGGTTGTTTTCGTTTCGTGTGATCGAGACCTTCGAGAAGCGATCTACTCGATCGAACCGTACCAATGGAAAGTACTTTGGAAATACTTTCAGGAATTTCCAAATTTACGCATTTCTCAAGTCATGTGACGGTGCATTTTGATTAGGGAATCGGAGAAAAAATGAACATTGGCGGAGCGTCTGCGAGATGCTCCAGGGGTTGTCAAAAGTTACAGTTTTTGCACCGTACGATGGAGGGCTTTGAGAAGCGATCTATTCGATTGAACCGTATCGATGGAAAGATCTATGGACGAGGGTTCGAAAATTTCCTGATTTACGCATTTGTCAAGTCGGTTGATGGTGCGTCGTAACCAGGGAATCGGGAGAAAAGACAATTTAGGCGGAGCGTTTGCGAGACGCTCCAGGAAACTTTTATCGCGTCGTGTGTGCTTAGTGTCGTAGGGTGCTCCTTGGGTTAAACAAGGGCGTGTGGTGAAACCTTCTACTCGAGACTCCAAGGCCGGTGCTGTTTCGGGACATTTTTGGGCTTCTAGGGGCAAAACGGTCATTTTGACCGAAGTTGGCTAAAAATGGTCAGGAATGGTCTGGTATATTGTGTTAAGCATGCAGGATTGTTCAGGGATGGTTTTTAGAGAGTCTTTTACCGTTCAGCAGGGTTTGTGGAGTGCTGAGGCGTTCAGGGGCAAAATAGTCATTTTGACCTGAGTGAGCCGGAATAGGACCGGATTTGGAACAAATGGTGTGCGGGGGACACTTGATGGTTTGACAACATTGTGGAAGGATGGAGTTATTGTTTTGAGGGATTTTGAACTTTCCTAAAACGTGTCTGGAGGACCAAGGGGCAGGTTTGGTCATTTTTCACCGAGTCGGGCTAGTAGGCGCCGGTGTTGACCTAGGTGTTGGTTTCCGAGACCGCCCGGTCTCGAAAAACTATGTGTGCGGTGTTGGTCTCCAAGAATGCCCGTTCTTAGAGAGCTACCTGTAGGGGTGATGTTGGTTTCTGAGAACGCTGGTCCTAGAAAGCTACCTGGACGGGTGGTATTGGTTCCTAAGAACGCTTGGTCCCAAAAAGCTACCTAGAAGGGTGGTGTTGGTCTTTGAAAACGCCCGGTCTCGGAGAGCCACCAAATGACGGACATTCTACATTGGCGAGCTAGCAGGAGCTAGAAGTGAACCTTCTGGAATTTTTGACGAGGTGTTGGTCCCCGAGATCGCCCGATCCCGAAAAGTTACCTGGATGGCGTTGGTCTCCGGGACTGCCTGGTCCGGAAAACTGCCTAGAATGATGGTGCTTAAGGCTCTAGCGGATCCTTATGGACCCGAGAAGGGACCAGTTGGTTGAACTAGAGATTGAAAGGCTCATCTTAAGCTTGCATGTATTGTGATGTTGGAAACGGAACCCGGTCGGGCCGGAGATCGCCGAGCGAGCAAAAATGGGGTGCTTACAGCGGGGTGAAAGTTGATCACATCTGATTCTCTTTGAACCCTTGGGACATTTCAGGGGTGCCAATTACTTCTGAAACATGGTAAACTATCCATGTGGAACGTACATCTCTGAGGCTAGAAAATAGTTATTTATTGTAATTAGAGTTTTTTGGACCAATTTATAGACATCTCAACTAATCTCTTTCCTGAATTGTTTAAAGATAGGCTATTCACGTCAAAATTAAAGTATCCACGAAGGATGAATCTCTCGCAGCCTGACCTTAGAAGTTGAACTTGGGATGCCAATGTGAATAGCACACCCACTTGACTAGTTCGGAAAACCCTTCGAATTGGCTAGAAATAGTTAGGAATACAAAATCTGTGCATTTTCAGAAACAAAAACTACTAATTGGGGATTGTCTAATTATGATTTGATTTAGGGAAATTGGATTCCACTTATATTTTATACCAAAAAACACTACAATAGTGATGTGATAATAGAATTTTGAAATGATGAACCAAAACAATGAGTGCTTTGTTTTAAAATGAAAATATCACAACTTAACAGGGAGACATTATGAGTTAAAATAATGGGTGTTTTGATTTGAAATGAAAGATAGCAAGTCACATTGTTTTGTACAAAAATTCTATTTGAAAAACATTTTTTTAATTTAAATATCAAATTCATCTATATTTTCCTAGCACAAAACAAATCCAACATGCAACTAGACCAAAATTGCAATTAATCATCCCATCTGTCAAAACAAGTCCTACAGAAATATTTTTTTGTTCTTTTTTAATTAAAAAAGAAAAGGAAAAAAATATACGAGGTTGCCTTTGATACTGAAAATAGACCAAAAATAGGTACCCGAAAAAAAATGAAAATAGACCAAAACTTGTAAGCTATGTTTGTTTCACAAATGAACAAAAAATAATTTCCAGAAACTTTGTAAAATAAGATTGTTTATTTAGATTGGAATTTAAAAATTTTTAACAAAGGTATTTTGAAATTTAGAAAAATATTGGAAAACAACTTCTCATAATCAAATAGGAATCAGATTGAAGCAAAAGTTATAAAAGGAATATTACTCAACAACTTTCTTTCTTTTTTCCTTTTTATCTTTTTTTTGGGTGCTCACAGAAGAACTTTCTATCTTGATCGTATGTGTATATTACATTTGCTTAAATTATTTAGTTTTGAATTTTTTTGTTTGAATTACTTACTTTCGAATTATTCAAACAAGCATTGGAAGGAGAGAGAGATTTTGACTTCCTAATATTGACCACACAATTGAAAAATGACAAGAAAAAAATATTCTCCTCAGAAATACCTTTCTGAAGAATGTTATTTTTATTTGTAGAATTCCGAACTCTTGACGTTGGACTCATGTTTAGGTGGTCAAAAATTTATTCTAGATCCACTCGTTATATAAATGGGGTAACTAAAAGGGCACTCTCTAAACTATGATTTAATTTTTCTTAATTTTCTTTAATTAAAAACGTTACATCTTCACCTCCTAAGTTAACTCTTTTGTTAGTCATCCATTAACAAATGCATGGAAAATGGTCATGTGTCGTAAATATGATAAATTAAATAGAATTTTCTGAAAAAACGACCTTCCCTTCACAGTATATACATACTTGAAGACCCTCATTTCTCTCTCCCCGTATGCAACAAGCAAAATGGGGATTTCCATGTATATATGCACTATCTAAGAGCAGGCCATTTTTTAAATGAAACTTAGTTAATTTATCATATGCAAGTCAAATAGCCATTGGTTTGTCTATTTTGTTAATGAATGACTAACAGAAGGGTGAAATTGATATAGATTCTTATTAAGGCGTAATGTTTAGTTGAAGAGGATTAAGTAATACTAAGTCATAGTTTAGGAATGTCCATGTAACTACATCTTATATAAACAAGTTAAGTTTAAACACATTTTAAAAACTCATTAATTTTCCGAACTTAATTTGATAAATTTATATATACTTTAAAAGACAAAAAGTTACTACACCTCGACTTGATTAAAACTCTTTTGAAATTAACTTGTAAAATAAAAGACAACATTAAACACGTTTTTTTAAGTTAAACTTGAAGAAATTAAATCGAGCCCACTCATTTACAGCCCTAGAACGAGAGAAACAAGCCTAACAACCCCTAAAGAATGCTCAAACCATAGTTATCAAAATTGGACAGGACTGATCGGTTGAATTGATTCAACTGGGAATCGTACCCTGAACCGGCACGACTCAATTAATTTATCAAAAATACATATAAACCGGATTGAACTGAAAGAACTAGCAGATTTTGATGTATTTGTGGCTTCTAGGAGTTGAACTTGGGAAGTGAGGGTAGAATTAAGTAATAGTTACCACTGCTCCACTTGATTTCTTATGTTTTACTTTGCAATATAAATTTTATTTAAGATGAAACATAAATGAATAAATAAAATATATTTAATTTATAATACCAGTTGAACTGATTGATTGTTTTCACAATCTGCAAGCGTACGGGTTAGTGTTGTTGTTTATCGCCTATACTTCAGTTATTGTTCTTTTCATGTGATTGATGCCAATATAAAAATAGGCAAGAACTCACAATGGACTCACTCGAATTGATTTGCAAACAAAGATGGAGTTGAAACTAATAGTAACAAAAGTAAATCGAAAATCTTTTGATTTTGAGATTGTAGATTTTATACTACCAATGCAATTAAATTAAAGCAATTAACAACTAATCGACCAATTAAGTAAAGCAAGTAAAATTCTAAATCAATCAAAGAAGGTTTTGAATGCAATTGTTCCAATTCCCCAAGTTTCACAGGGACTCCAACGGAGGTTTGTTAACTCAAATCAGGGATCACTCCAAAGATCCTTGATTCTTAGGATTTTGACTATAAAACCTTAAATTTTCTCTTAGTTGGGGTTAGATTTGAAATCAATTTATAGAACCTTAGAGACAAACCTTAGATTTGTGCAATCCCTATACCAATTGGAGGATTGAGCATAGGAATTACCAAATTGTTATGAATCCAAGTTTTCTTGTGAAATTAAACCCAATCAAGAAAAGAAATAGAAATCATAAGATAGTTCAAGGAAATTCATATACCTCCATGGAAATCCTTGAAGATCCTTGGAGAACCTTCACAATCGCATCCAAATTGAGATTTAGCTAATTGATTCCATTGTAGAAAACATAGAGAAATGTAGATCTTGTATTGAATTGAAATTATTCGAATGTTTGGTTATAAGGAAAGTGAAAGAAAATTCAAAAAAAGACTAGAAAAATTCTCTCTCTCTCTCTCTCTCGCTCTCTAATCCTATTTCGTATCAACTATATCTATATATTCTAAGTACCAAAAGTTCAACCCCTTTAAAATTCGGCCAAAATTAGCTTTATAGGCAAGAGAATAGAACAGGGGCTCCAGCAAGCGTGCGCACGGGTGGACCCACTGTGCTCACAGATGGCCTACAGGCCCCTTACGCTAAATGACCCTTTTTGAAGTTTGTTTCCCCTCTGCAGGCGTGCACACGTATGGACTTACCGTGTGCATGGGTTGGTTAACGGTGTGTACGGTCCAATGACCGTTTTGCCCTTCAAGTGTCCTTTTGACCTCTTTTAAGCTCGAATTTTGAAAATCAAACAATTAGACATTGTTAGACAGTCACTAGCTTAAAACAATAATATAAGAAATCTAATTGGACTAACTGAAGCTATTTAAGGACTAAGGGTTACACTTTTAGAGTGTAATCACCACCCCCCACCTAATTTTTACTAGTTCCTAGGAAAATACTAAATGTAAAAGATTATCTCCACTTTCGTGGGAGTCACGGATGCATTTAACTCATGCATCAAGCCTTTGAACCCCTAGATTATCCCTAGTGGATGAATGATGTCTCGTGAGGGTTTCCAATGATAATATTCACAAACATCCCTTTGTAAATTGCAATTCGAGATAAGAATAAGGAAAATATGCATGATCCAACTTCAAGAGAACATTAGATATCACTCTTATCCCCTAACACATGCAAAGATAAATAATCACTCATACAAAAGAGGGGTTCAAGTGTATGGGTAAAGGATCATGCTATATAACTTCAAATGAAACACACTCCAACAATCCCAAACCTTTAAGCTTTGATTCAAAACCTCACCGGACGTACACTCAACACCTCTTTTTTTCTTTCTTTCTTTTCTTTCTTTTGTTGCCAACCATTTGATAGTTCCTCTTCTATGTTCAATATTTGCACCTCTACTATATGCTCCTTTTTCTATTGAACTCCCAAACTAATTTCCTTATTTGCTTCCTTTCTTTTTTTTTTTTTGATGCTCCAATACAACACACTCTTTTTTTCTTAAAGACATCTCTTTGTGAGAAATGGGAGAGATGAAATATTACATCACATTTGCAACAACAAGAGAATAAATGTGACAAATGAAGTAAAAAAGAACATATGGTTCATTAAAAAAAGGAAAATCATGGTTATCAATAAGAATAAGGGCCTAAAATCATATTCCAAAGTACAAAACCACAACATTCCATAGAGTATAAGTGTCAACATCAAAATCAATACTCAACTCATGAATCAAATGCAAACATAATGAAGCTATTGAAGAAGATGAGAGTGAAGAATTAATCATTGAGTAAATGTAATCACTCCAAAAATGGTATGTGCTCTAAACCTCACGAGATCAAAATCTCCATTAATATAAGGATGAGAATCCAAGCGATAGTCACATATGGAGTCATTTAACATGGTTGTGCACAAAGAAGTTGTCCCCTCTACCTAAGCATGAATGATTTAACCCCACAAAGTGTTAGGTGTAAAGAGTGAATTAACATTAATTTGAGTAAAAATACATGTATAACTCCTATCTTCTAACCTCATGTTGCACTTTCACAAGTAGTGTTATGGTACCTCGAACATAAAGAATCAACACATCCACCATGAATAGTTAGGAATCAAAATGAAAAATATATGGATAAATGTGTTAAGGCAATAAAAGGATAATACCCAAACCTCTACCAAATAATACGAGTGGCTAAAAGATACAACTGACATATCGCACCTATAACTGTACAATCCATACATAAGAAATAAGGGCAATACAAAGATAGATATATACAATAAAGCTCAAAATGTGGTACATGGTATGAACAACAGAGTTTTAGATACATCAATGTGCACTACACATGGAAATACAGATGATATCTAAACTTTATCTCTAACTACCACTGACTAAAGTCATCTAAATCTTGATAAGCGTGTCCACCCAAGGAGGAAGGTGCCTCGGAAGATCCGGCCAAAGCAGAAGGTCCTATAATAGTCCCAACTCCTTGCTATCACAACTAAGCTAGAATATCAGCCAACATCTGCCCTTGACGTGTCTGCTTAGCTCTAATCTCCTATTGAAAACTTGTCTAAGTGGCTTGGAGAGCTGTGAACCGCTCAGTCTGGGCGGTCTGAAAGACTGTCAACTGTTTGCTAAAATTAGCCTGAGCCTGCTGAAAAGATTCCACTATGCTTTGCAGCTGCACAATAGCTGTAGTCTGTTCCTGGATATAAGCACTCTGTTGATTTAACGTCTAGGATAATGCTTGAATTGTGGGGCCTGCCTATAGCTGGTCAACCTAAAGCTGCTGCTCAGCCTCTTGCTGGGCCTGCTGGACTCGCCTCTCTATATTGGATAACTGGCCTACATCCCTGTTATCTGAAGATCCCTCAATAGGTGTAAGGGCCTTTGCTAAATGACTATCGATAGGGATTATAACTTCAACTCGATGAATCATCTTAGTTAGAAAACCATCAAACGGAATGCACCCCTGAGGGTTGGTTGAGACAACCACAAAATAGAGAGCCCAAAACAAATAACGTGGGAGGTTAATGGACTTACCCGTGCCTATAGCATACATCAGTTAGCCTCTCTGCCTACTACACTTCCGAGTGCAGCATAAAGGGAGGATCGAGGAACATGTGAAAACAAATAGGGGTCGATTTATACCTAAGAGCTAATAGTTTCTTAGTAATCTGTGAAGAAATCTACTGAACTCCAGGACTACACACCTCTGCCACCATCACTACAGGTCAACCTCGCCTACATTTTGATACCTGAGATCTTGCTCATTTATCTTGGTGAGCCCAAAAAACTCTGCAAATGTCACAAGAGTAATCACTATGGACTTACTCTTAACCCATGTGACAATTCGCTCATCTCCTATAGTGTCACAAGAATCTTTGGCTGAGACGTTGGCTATCAGCTCAGCAATTAGCTCAAACCCATGCTGACCACTGTACTAGGCCAAACGTGTCCACCTTCTCTGAGCAAAAACCTCACTCTAAAAATATGTCTCGCCCTCAAAATGCTCGAGCGTATTGGCAAGCTCATGAGCAGCCCCTCTACGGGTGAAAACTCCCTCACATAAATCATGTGTGGCCCGACTCGTTGTCGCGCCCTGATTTTTCGCACTCGCAAAAGACAATTGAGAAAAACATAGTACTATCTCGTTAGAACTCATACTCCTAGAAGGACGAGTGCGACTAAGTTTGAATTAAAAAATTGATTTGATTAAGGGACTTTTGAAAAAAGTTTGGAGTCGCCACCTAACTTGATTAAGGTGAGTTAGGTCACCAAGAACTAAGTACAATTTGAAGATTACACTTAGGGTTTTTGAAAAAAGATTTTGAAAACTTCGTCAAAAGAGGGTTTTTAAGAAAATAGGTTGTTAGGCAACCTTTGAAAATATTTAAGCCCTTTTTTGAAAATAACTCCATTTGGTCTTTGAAAACAGTGATCTAGGTTCGGAGGTTGGTTATGTGTAGGGAAGACGTACTAAGCCATCACCCTACCCTACCCTGCCCTTGCGGTACCTACATATTTATTCACCCTAGGTTCACCCATTAGAGTCTTTGATTAATAAATGTCCAATACTATCCACTTTAGAAAAGAATTTTGAAAAGAAGTTGACATGATGCATGATATGCAAGTGCAAGAAAAGACTTTGATTTTGAAAATAGATTTAAAGAGAACTTGATTTGATTTGCAAGAAAAATTTAGAAATAGAGATTTGAAAATAGATTTTTGGATTCATAATTCCTCCTAAAATTCTAAAAAATAGGTCTGTTTATATGGGAATATACAAAAGCAGAAGCTGTCGAATGGAGTGATTGATTTTACATGTCTTATATATTCGAACTTGAGTTGATTCATTTTTGCTCCACTAGTTTCGATGGCTTTTGAGCTATATTCCCAAATATTTCCCACCTTGATCCTAAACCCCGTTACAACCCTTGAAAAGTCCTTATTATTTGTGTCATGTATGTGATCCTAGTGGTGGAGAATGAGAAGATATGCAAGCCTATGATTGATCACTTCCATTGAAATGAATTTGAGCGATACACATACCTTTTTAAACACATGAGAGTCGAGTGTTTATTTTCCGTGAGGGTCTACATATTAATTTACTCCATCTTCGAATGGAAATACTTGCTAAGTAATTATGAGTTGTTTAAGAATGTTTGTTCATGATATGTTATGAGTTTTGAAGAGCTTAGTTGTTCTTTGTTGCAACCTTAGTGTTTTTGCATTCTTATCAAATTCCTGAGATCAGACAGTCTCTGAAATGATCGCAAACCGTTAAAGTAACGGAAGTACTCGTAAACATCGCAACCGTCAGAGTGGCGAAAACACTCGTAAACAAGTCGACATTAGGAATTACCAACAAGCCCCTATGTCACAGGACCACTGTCAGAGTGACAAAAACACTCAAAACCCTGGTCAACACTAGTACCTGTTAGCCCACTCCGGTGAAAAATGACCAAACTGTCCCTAGGGCCATTTCTAGCACGTTTCTTGAGAAAGTACCTAAGTCCTTATAATGGTAATTCCACCCTTCCAGGATCGTCCCAAAGACGAACCGGCATGTTTAAGTCCTTCTAGTCAATTTCGAGCCAATTCCGAGATCTTCCGGTCAAAATGACCATGTTGCCCCTAGGCATCCGAACAGCTTGGGAACCACATTGGCTCTGGGTATCAAACTGGTAACCTCCCGAGAATGCTTCTGATAGTATCCTCGGACTTCCGATACCTTTCTAGGTTGTTCCAAGTCAGTTTCAGCAAACCTGGTGCAAAATGACCCTTTTGCTCCTAGTGGGTCGGCCGCCTTTTCTAACCACACTAGCTCTCGGTATCAAACCAGTAACATCCTGGAACATTCTAGGTAATGTTTCCAAATATTGAGTCTTCTTTCGAGACATTCCAAGTCCATCCTAGAAGCTTTCCTGCCCGATTGATCGTTTTGCCCCTAATGGGCCGGTCAACCCGTCCAACACATCCTGTCATTATGTTTCAAGTCCGTTACCCCTAGAACATTATCCTAAGAGTTCTTGTCTCTTTCCAGCCCTCCCGGCCATTCCCGGTCCTTTAAATCATTGCCGGACCTTTCAGAGTCACTCCTAGTGAAGCTAGGCTAAAAATTACATGGTAGTCACTAGTACAGACGCCCAAATCTTTGAAAGATACGTTGCTTGCTGACCTTAAACATTTCCTAAATGGCTGGCGCCACTTCTAGTGGCACGAGTGAGTTTTTTGACCTGGCTATTGAAAGGGACTCCCCGGTTCATGTGTAGGATTAGGCTATTGAAAGTCACCGTGTCAGGAGCTTTCTCTTAGTCTAACTGGAGACCATGTGGGTTCGGCCCCCTTGATTATGTGGTGAAGCCTATAACCTTGTATGCTCACGACCCCAACTTGCATTGTGCATATCATGATCATGCATCTCCCCAAAACTCGTTTTTAAACTCGTTTTCAAAACTTGCATAAAAAATCATTTTCAAAACTTACATCAAATCTTCTTTTTCCAAGCTTATTTTCAAAATCACAATCCTAAGGTGATTCTAAGCTTTTCATGGTTAGGGTTGCTTTAGGAAAGTGTTACATTTCCAAACTTATTTTCATGATTCTAGGCTTTCCAAAACCTCTTTTTTAAATCTTCTTCAAAATCTCTTTTCACATCTACTTTCTAAAATCTCTTCTCCAATATATTTTCTAAAAAACTCTCTTCAATCTCTTTTCCAAAATTACTTTCTAAAAGTTCCTTTCAAAAGAAAACTTACTTTCCTAAAAACTCTTTTCAAATTCTTTCCCAAAAGCTCGATTGAAAAATTCACTTTCTAAAAACACGCTCTTCAAGTTTCCTTCCTATAAACTCTCTTCAAAGTTCTACTTTCCAAAAAATCCCTTTTTGTTAGAATCCAAGTTAAGCCCTAGAGCCAATGGTTAGGAAGCCCTAATTTTGTTTCCTAAAACATAATTTCCAATCTTGCCTCAAAATCTAGGTTTCCAAAACCTCCTTCATACGTCAAAACCATCAATTTCCAAAACCTATTTTCTATATCAAATCATAGACTTCCAAATCTAGAATTTTTAAAACTTTCCCTTCTAATTATATTTGGGAAACTAGATCCAATCCTCCTTTTTTGAAAACAAAATCAAATTGTCTCTTTTTGGAAATAAAAATCTAATATTTTATTTTAAGGAAATAGAAATCAAATCTTTCGTTATTCCATACCTTTCCAAATCTTAACTTTCTAAAGTCTAAATTTTTCAATTTTTCTTAAAGTCAAATATTTCCTAAACTTCAAGTGTTTCTAAAACTCACACTTTCAAACCTTTCCAATTTCAAACTTTCCATTCCAAATTTTTTCAAAATTCTAAATTTTCTAAATTCCAAATCTTTCTTAAATCAAATTTTTCTTAATTCAAATCTTTCTCAAAATCAATTCTTTCTTAAAAAGGAAACATTCCAATTTCAAAATTTTTCAATTTTAATTCTTTCCTAATTTGGAACTTTTCCAAAATGAAACTTTCCTAACTTAGAACTTTCCTAAAATAAGAGCTTTCCTATTTTGAAACTTTCCTAATTCGAAAATTTTCTAAATCCAATCTTTATTAAATTCCAACTTTCCTAATCTTCCAATGCAAATTCTAACTCAAACTCTTTTTTTTTTTTTTTTTAAGTCAAACCTTCTATTTTCAATCGGGCTCTTGTTCGAACTACGATTGACCTGACTTCCAAAAAAGGAATACGTAGGCAACACTCACGGGTGCGGTCATAATTTTTTTCAAATCTCCAATTCCATAACCTTTTTCAAACTTCTAATTTTATAACTTTTCTTAAACTTCCAAATCCAAAAATCTATTTTCAAATTTCTGTTTCTAAATCTTTCTTTCAAAATCAAATCACGTTCTTTCAAATTTATTTTCAAAAATCAAAGTACTTTCTTGCAGTTGCATATCATACATCATGTCAAAATTCTTTTCTAAAGTGGATAGTTTTGGATATTTATTAATCAAAGATTCTCAGTGAGTGAACCTAGGGTGAATAGACATGTAGGTATCGCAAGGGCGGGGTAGGATAATGGCTTAATGTGTCTTCCCTACACGTACCCAACCTCTGAACTTAGGATTACTGTTTTCAAAGATTAAATGGAATTATTTTTAAAAAGGGGCTTACATTTTTCCAAAGGTTACCGAACAACCTGTTTTCTTAAAAACATTCTCTTGAGGAAGTATTTTCAAAAACCCTAAGTGTAATCTTCAGATTGTGCTTAGTTTTTAGGTGAGCTAACTCGCCTTAATCAAGTTAGGTGGCGACTCCAAATGTGTTCCAAAAGCCCTTTAGTCAAATCAATTTTCAATTCAAACATAATTGCACTCGTCCTCTTAGGAGGATGAGTTCTAATGAGAGAGTACTGTGTTTTTCTCACTTGTTTTTTTCGGGTGCGAAAAATCAGGACGCGACAACTGGCCATTCCACCGGGGAGACTTAGAGGGATAGACCAATACCATGTCTCTTCACCCTCACCCATCTGAAGTCTTTGATTAATTTGTCCAATTTTATCCACTTCAAACTTTCAAAATCAAGTTTTTTCAAGTTTGTTTTCAAAAAAACATGTTATTGTTTGCATTCTACTCATATTTATTCTATCTTGCATTAAGTTTGTCATTCAAGTATTAACTTTTGCATATTTATTTTTGTAGGCGGACCCTTGTTCGCAAATTTATTTCATGTTATATTAACTGTTGTGAATGTATGGAATGAACAGGATAGATGAGAGTTGTTGGGCTCTTTCCTCTAATTTTTAAAAATCACACACGCACTGCACGTGCACTTGCATTTTGCATATTTGCATTCTCTACCCTGATATGTCTCTTCTAGTTAAAAGGGGGAACGGTATATTGGTTGTGGGCAAGATGCTGTGTTAGTTTCTTCGCCTACAACCTCTTGATGGTTCCTCTGCTCGGATCACCAACCAATCATGGCACCACCTCGGGAAGTATGCCTAGGTTTGAAGATCTGGAAACTGCACCTTTTTAGGATGCATTAGTAAACCCTCGACCTCATGCTCATATAGACACCATGCATAGCCGAACCTCTGCCGGATTTAAGACACACACACCGTTTTCAAAACCATGGAGGAAAGGGCGACTGCTTTTACCTTCCTCTATATTTGTTTATTCCTGTTGTTATAATGACTGTATTCTTACTGTTATAATGCATGTATAACTGTTCATGCATCTGTATTTACTTTACAAATGCATTCTCTCTCTCTTTACTCTATGCATCCATGTCCAGGCATTTCATATTTCATGTCAAGATAAGAGTTACAAAGTAACTCAATTCACTACATCTCCATACATATGATCAACCCAAAGAGAGTGACACCAAGTTCACTCTTCATTGCATTAAACCTACCAAAACCCTAAGGGTTCCCACGTAACCCTAAGGAATCATTGCATGCATTTCAAGTTATTCCATAAGAGGGGGCCCAATCCCTCTAGGCTCACGGAGATAGGATCATCAAGAAGGCAAGGGGCAATCAATCAACAAGGTCTCCTAGCGACCTCCTCAACATCGAATCCAAAGAGGGCGAATCCGAAGACTCGAGAGTAGTTTAGGATTTCATATGTAAATCTAGATAGGTGGAAGTCCAAAGAAAAGTGTTTCCCTCTCCCCCCCATTAAAGTGTACTCTATTTCCTCTTGTATTCTAAATTCAAAGTTCAATGTATCTCTTTCTTTGAACGTACAGATGAAAGAAGATTCCCATCTGACGGTAAAGTATCTATATACAGGGGCAAAACTCCTATCTCCGAAAGTGAGCCAAAGCTATCATATTTAGTCTCCCTTTCAAACAGGGACACCCTATGGCATGCATTGCATAGAACTCTCTAAAAATAAAAAACTAACTTGCAATTTGTGTCCTTGTTTTTTTGCTTCTTTTTTTTTCGTTTACAGAAATCACCCCGCATTGAGTCAACATTGCTCCCAAGAAAGGTCAACATCCACCTAGAGACCCCATTATCACCTGACAAAGAGCCTCACTTATGGCTGCCAACCCTAAAGAGTCATCCCAAGTCTCTCGAAAAGAGGTCAACAAAATGAAGGCCAAGATTGAGGAAATGTTTAAGCTCATCCAAACCTTGGCCATGAAGGATGCTGTTGCAATCCCATCGTCATCCATGACTTCATCCAAGGACCCTAAACCCGCTAACCCAAAGATCGTGCTTCAATCTAACAATGCTGGAAGGAACAAGGAAGACGCCAAGGGGATCAATACTAAAGAGGAGGAAGTTATATTGCTCTCACCTGCCATAAAGAGGACTCACCTAGACCCTCTCAGTCTGAAAATCCAAGGGCTAGAGGATTCACTGCGAAGTCTCCATAGCCATGACACTTATGGGTTTACTTCCTATGACAAGCTCTACTTCTTTCCAGATCACCCGAGACCTGCTAAGTTCAAAATGCATGACTTCCAGAAGTATGACGGCACTGGTAACCCTATTGCTCATCTTCACCTGTATGCTGGGGCACTAAGTGGTCATGGGAACAATCCGAAGCTCCTAATACAATTATTCCAACACAGTTTCACTGGGTCTACTCTACAATGGTTTGCCCGTCTAGACATAAGGAAGATCACCACCTGGATTGAGCTAGTGGTGTGATGTCGCAGGCAACCAAAAATAAAACCTATACCCCAAAAAAATAATTATGTAATAGTGCAAGTAAGGATTGTTCTCACGGAGAGTGTCTAGCCTAGTTTTATGCTATGTGAATAAGGATTTTGGGGGGGGGGGGGGGGGGGGGGGTATAATAAAAATAATTTTAATAAAAATAAATACGAAACAATTCAGATTAAAGTATTGAAATCAATCAAAAGAACAAACCTTGGTCTATGTCAACATCCACCATCGAAATTATATAACTGATCATCGATGCACGCCTATATCAATTCACATTTTGAATATTCACCGTCGGAATTATTTTTCTATCTCTCTTTAATCGTAGTTAATTAGAAAACAAGCGATCTCATTAACCCTAACTATTAAACAACTCAAGAGAAGTAGGCAAGGTTTAATCTAGTAATAGCTTTAAGAATTAGAGAGATCGATGAAACTAAACAACGTAAGCCCAAGCGGTTACATTTAATTTAGTTGAGCATCCTTCCCAAGATCTAATAATTTCTGACACAGCGAATCATTGAATCTTAGTTGTTTCGCAAATTAGAGGAATCAAACAATTATGGATTTGATATCTAACCCAGCAGTAGATTGTAATGAATAATAAACTAGTAGGCTTCCTAGTAATTAAACAAGACAATCATGAAAATAGGCACAGAAAAACATCCGATACTCAAAGCATAAATCAAATAATGAAAATAAATTAGATCTCATAGTTTATTGTTAATTCTAAGGTTTCCATTTTCTCTGACCAAGATTCAAAGTTTAGCCACGCAGGGCTATGAAGAAAACTCAAGGAAGAAATTATAGAAGAAGAGAGAAACGTATGTTTTATCTACTTTTTCCTCCTAGAATAATATGAAAAATGCTAACTCTAAAAATAAAACAATCCCAGCTTTTATAAGCTTCTGAAAATCTGTAGCTCTGTAAAACCGTTCGAACGCCCTTATAATCGTTCGAATGCACCGGACTACCGTTCGAACAGTACGTCGAACGCACTTCGAACAAGAAATTTACTTTCTGTATCTTTCGAACGCACTTTGAACCTGAATTTGGCGTGAACTTGTTTGATGTACCATTCAAATGCACTCTTGGACTGTTCAAACGCCCTTCGAATGCTGCATCCAATTTAGCTCGAATTTGTCCCTTTTAAGCTAGAATTCTCTTCCTTGGTGTTTCATAGCACCCTAAATCAAAATATAAGAATAATGAATATATTTAGACACCAAATAAGTATAAAAGACTAAACATTAAGGGCAAAAAATATAAAATTTGCATTCTCATCAAATTCCCCCACACTTACCTTTTGCACGTCCTCGGGTAAAACTCAAATTCACTTTCCCAAAAACACCAAGGTTGCAACAAAGAACAACCAAGCTCTTCAAAACTCATAACATATCATGAACAAACATTCTTAAACAACTCACAATTACTTAGCAAGTATTTCCACTCGAAGATGGAGTAAATTGAATATGTAGACCCTCACGAAAATAAACACTCGACTCTCATGTGTTTAAAAGGTATGTGTATCGCTCAAATTCATTCCAATGGAAGTGATCTACCGTAGGCTTGTATATCTTCTCATTCTCCACCACTAGGACCATATACATAACACGAATCATAAGGACTTTTCAAGGGTTGTAAAAGGGGTTTTGGATTAAGGTGGGAAATATTTAGGAATGTAGCTCAAAAGCCATCGAAACTATTGGAGCAAAAATGAATCAACTCAAGTTCAAATATTAAGACATGTAAAACCAATCATTCAATTCAGCACCTTCTGTCTTTGTATATATCCGATATAAACAGACCTATTTCTTAGAATTTTAGGAGGAATTATGAACATGGATAGTTTGTAACATTAACAACAATTTCCTTCATCACTTCCCTTCTTCCTTTCTCTTTTTTTCCCTTTCTTTTTTTTTAAAATTACATCAACAATGAAACTCACGAATTGAGAATGAAAATATGTTCCATTTCACCAGCCATAGCCCTACTACTAATTTGGACACCCCCAGACTTATTTCTCGCACACCCATACGTATCATAACGATGTACAATGCTCTACTAGCTCGTCGGCTTGGGTAAAGGCATTTTTTTTCGGGTCAAAAGCTTGTAATGTGAGTTCACAATAAACAAAAAAAGCAACACAAAAAGCTCAAAGGGGTTCACAGAGGAAAAAAATTAATTACAAGATAGGCTATTTGACTTATATAGCTTATAACGATGAGGGCCTTAATCATGTTAATGCATGCATGTGTCAATATGACCTCGAAGATAATCAAGACAAATTCTAGAGAAACAAATCCATGGAAGAATATCTCATATGAAAGAAAATATTGAGACTGATATGGATGTGTCAGTCTGAAGGCTCAAAATTTCACTGTCTTTTGTCTACCAAATCTAGTCACTCCAGTCTCAAGGAAAATAACTAGACTAATGAATTCTAAGTTGGAAGATTACTTAGTCAATAATGTTATAAATTCTTAAGCTTAATTAAATCTTGTTCATGACATACACAACAAAAAACCATTGAAAATCACAAAAACAAAATTTTTTTTCTTTCAAAACAAATTAAAATACAAAAACACAACCTAAATCCCCTCCCCCACACTTAAAACTTACATTGTCCCCAATGTAAAGTGAAATGCAAAGAAAGACAGAAATAACCAATATATAAATGTAAAAAAAGAAAATAAAAATGAACTTCCCTTGGGTTGCCTCCTAAGCAACGTCTTTGTTTATTGTCGTGGGCTCGATTCAATGCTTCCTTCTTCAATCAGTATAAATCGAATCCTTAAAGTCCAGTTTCTGTACATTCTCTACTTGGAAACCTTCATAGAAATGCTTAAGTCGATGGTCATTGACCTTGAACACTTTGGAAGTGGCTAAGCTTTGAATTTCAACTGCACCATGAGGAAAAATATTAGTAACGACAAAAAGTCTAATCCAACGAGAATGCAACTTACCCGAAAACAAAATAAGCCCTGAATGGTATAGAAGGACTTTTTGACCAACTTGAAACTCCTTCCTAGAGATCATTTTGTCATAAATAGCCTTCGTCTTTTCCTTGTAAATTCTTACACTCTCATAGGCATCATTGTAAATTTCCTCTAACTCTTGTAGTTGCAATTTCCTATGTTCGCCACTTTCATCCATCTTCATGTTGAAACTCTTGATAGCCCAATAAGCTTTGTGTTCTAACTCAATTGGGAGGTGGCATGATTTTCCAAATACCAATCGATTAGGTGACATACCAATGGGCATCGTATATGCAGTCCTATACGCCCACAAAGCATCATCCAAGCGCAAACTCCAATCTTTTCTACTTGGATTGACTGTCTTTTCAATGATGGACTTGATCTCTTGATTTGACACTTTTGCTTGTCTGTTAGTTTACAGATGATAGGCAATTGAGACCTTGTGCGTCACATCGTACTTTTTCAGCAAAGTTGCCATAGCTCGATTGCAAATGTGAGTGTCTCGATCACTTATTAGAGCTCTTGGAATTCCAAACCTGGAGAATATGTTAGACTTGATAAAATCTGTAACAGTTTTAGAATCATCAGTCCTGGTGGCTTTAGCTTCCACCCATTTTGAGACATAATCAACAGCAAGCAAAATATAAATATAACCAAAAGATACAAGGAAGGGTCCCATGAAATCGATGCCCCTAACATTAAAAATTTCACAAAATATTATGAGGGTTTGTAGAATCTCATTCCTTTAAGATTATATTACCTGTCTTTTGACAAGGATCGTATGACTTACAAAAAAAATACGAATCTCAAAATAAAGATGGCCAACAGAAACCATATTCTAGAACTTTTCTCGCCGCCCTCTTAGCTCCAAAGTGACCTCCACAAGCATAAGAATGACAAAAGGTAAGAATATAAATAATTTCATTTTCAGGAATGCACCTTCTAATCACTTGATCCGCACAATGCTTCCATAAGTATAGGCCATCCCACACATAGTATTTGGCATCACTCTTGATCTTATCTCTTTGAGCCTTAGACAAACCAGGAGGTAACATATTAGTAACCAAATAATTTAGAATATTCACATACCAAGGTAATGTCACACTCGTAGAGAACAATTGCTCGTCCGGGAATGTTTTCTGCAGATGAAGTTCATCCTCCACATGAGCTAGATGACTCAAATGATCGGTGACACTGTAAGCACCCCATTTTTGCCTGCTCGGCAATCTCCGGCCCGATCGAGTTCGGTTTCCAACGTCACAACACATGCAAGCTCAAGATGAGCCTTTCAATCTCCAATCCAACCAACTGGTCGCTTCTCGGGTCCACAAGGATCCGCTGGAGCCTTAAGCACCATTATTCCAGGCAGTTTTCCGGACCGGGCGATCCCGGAAACCAACACCATCCAGGTAGCTTCTCGGGATTGGGCAATCTCGGGGACCAACACCTCATCAAAATTTCAGACGGTTCACTTCTGGCGCCTGCTAGCCCGCCAATGTAGAATGTCCGTCATTTGGTAGTTTTCCGAGATCGGGCGTTCTCGGAGACCAACACCACACTTCCAGGTAGCTTTCTGGGACTAGGCGTTCTCAGGAACCAACACCACCCCTACAGGTAACTCTCTAAGAACGGGCGTTCTTGGAGACCAACACCGCACAGGTAGTTTTCCAAGACCGGGCGGTCTTGGAAACCAACACCTAGGTCAACACTGGCGCCTGCTAGCCCGACTCGGTGAAAAATGACCAAACCTGCCCCTTGGGCCTCCAGGCACGTTTTGGGAAAGTTCAAAAATCCCTTAAAACAATAAGTCCATCCTTTCAGAATGTTGTCAAACCATCAGGTGTCCCTTGCACGTCATTTGGTCCAAATCCGGTCCTATTCCGGCTCACTCTGGTCAAAATGACCATTTTGCCCCTGAACGACTTAGCACGGTACAAACCCCGCTGAACGGCGACAGACTCTCTCAAAACCATCCCTGAACAGCCCTACACACCTAACACAATATACTAGACCATTCTTGACCATTTCTAGCCAACCCCGGTCAAAATGACCGTTTTGCCCTTGGAAGCCCAAAAATGCCCCGAAACAGCATCGGCCTTGGGATTTCGAGCGGAGGGTTCCACCACACGTCCCTGTTTAACCCAAAGAACACCCTACGACACTAAACTCACATGACTCGATAAAAGTTCCCTGGAGTGTCTCGCAAACGCTCCGCCTGAATTATCCTTTCTCCCGATTCCTTGGTTATAACGTACCGTCAAACGACTTGAGAAATGCGTAAATCAGGGAATTCTCGAAAGCTCGTCCATAGATCTTTCCATCGATATGGCTCAATCGAATAGACCGCTTCCCGAAGCGCTCCATCGTACGGTGCAAAAACCATAACTTTCAGCAACCCCTGGAGCGTCTCGCAGACGCTCCACCAAGGTTGACTTTTTCTCCGATTCCTTAATCAAAATGCACCGTCAAACGACTTGAGAAATGTGTAAATTTGGGAATCTCAGAAAGTATTTTCAGAGTACTTTCCATCGGTACGGTCCGATTGAATAGATCGCTTCTCGAAAACCTCGATCACACGAAATGAAGACAGCCACTTTCGAACACCCACGGAGCGTATCACAGATGCTCAGCGAATGTGTCCTTTTGGCACACTTCCCAAGACGATATCACTCACCTCCAAACATAATTCAAACTTTTTGAAAACATGAAAGTTCATCGGAAGCACTAGAAGAACATCCCGAGTGCAACCGATTTCCTCGGAACCTTCCCGATTGACCCAATTATCGAGGCAAAGTGTAGACGAACCTTCCCGATGATGGAGCGTGTGCTACATGCGCTCAAATTTTGATCAGATCGACTGACTTTTGATCAATGGTCGAGATTTAACCAGTACATAGGGTGCCACGTGTTATTCTGGCAATGGAACAGGGCCGTGCGCATGTGCTACATGCGCAAGGCCAAAATTTGGCCATGCGCATGTAACACATGCGCACGGCCCTGTTTCAAATTGCCTATAAATAGAGGCCTCCCCCCTTGCATATTCCAGGTCCGAAATTGATACGAAACTCTGTTGAAATCACTCCAGAACCTCGAATCTCCATATATATTCTCCCCTCCAATACTTAGGCTAGATTCTACCCCTCCTAAGCCTATACACTCCACATATATGGCCCCATACACACTTATACACTCCACACTAGCCTCTTAAGCCTTCTTGAAGTCACTAAAGCTCCAATCAAGACATTCATTGAAGACTACAAATGTGTTGAAGGTAAAAGGTGGTATCCCTTTTATATTTATGCTCTCCCCCACTCTTCTCTTCTCCCTCCTAGCCTACTTAGGCTATTCTCTATTTTAACCCCCATCTTCAACCCCCCTTTCTTGCATGCTTGAGCCAAGAGGGCTCTTAGATCATGCCTAGAGGAAAGCAAGTGAGAGCCACCGTGTAGGGAGACCTCTCACTAGCCTACTTTAAGATGGTATGGCCTAGGAGCCCCTTGTTTATGTGGTGTAGCCTAAAAGCCTTGTATGTAAATCATGATCCCTTGCATATTGCTATTTTGATCATGTTTTTTGTGCTTGGCTTCATTTTATGTTTATTGTCATGCTCCACAATGCTTATTGATTACACCCTAAAAGTGTAATCATAGGCTCTTAATCCACACTTTGTTAGATTTATATTAGTGTTAATTTCCTTATTTTAGTTAGATATTTGTTTGATTATGTTTTGTGTGTGCTTTGTAGGTTATATAAGCTAATAAAGGCAAAAAGAAAGCAAGAATAATCAAACCGGGTTCAAGGCGAATAATTTGTTCATGAAAATTCAGACCCGTCTCGGTATTTGAGCCATATCTTTTTACTCCGATGTCCGATTGAGCTGATTTTTGTGCCATTGGAAAGAAGACTTCAAGAGCTACAATTTGTCCTCTAATGTGCATCGGCTGAATCGGCCTCTAAAGTGGTCAAAATCAAGCTTCAAGGTGGAGGGATGAATAGTAACCGATCGATTGGCTTGGCAAACTTCAGAGAGGGTGATTTACCGATCGATCGATCGGGTGAACAGTAACCCGATCGATCGGTGAACAGTACCCGTGAACAGTAAAAACAGTTTTTTTTTCCGATCGAACGCTCCAATTGCCGTTCGATCGGCCGATCGATCGGTGAACAGTGCCGATCGATCGGTCGATATAGATCTGGAGCTTAAAAGCTTTGTTGTTCGAAAAAATGGAGGAGAGGAAGATTTTTTGGGTTTGTAGCAGCCAAGGAGGTGGTGTGAAAAGCTCCTCCAAGGTTGGTTTTTATGTTTTTGTGTATTTTAGCTTAGATTTATGTTTGTAATGTTAATGTAGGAGTAGAAATTGTAACTTTCTTACATTGTAATATATTTTCCTTCACTTTCTTGCCATTTTCTCTCACTTTCTTAGCAACCAAACACTAGTTTTACTTAGTTTAATGTTAGATTTACCTTCATTTTTGCTCTTTATTATGATTTCTAGTAGCTAAACATCTCTTGGGTGTGATTGTGAAGATCCACCAAGGATTTTCAAGTATGTCAATGGGGATTCATGAACTTCAAAGTTTTATTCATAGATTTGTATAGTTCTAGTTGGTTGGGTGTTGGATTTGTTCGAAAACTTAGATTCATAACTCATTTGGTAATATTTATGCACAATTCAACAATTGGTATAAATCTTGCACATTTATAAGGTTTGCTTCTAGGGTTCTATTAATTGGTTTAATCCCTACACTCAACTAAATATGAACTCAAGGTTTTATGGTTAAAATATTCCGAATCAAGAATCCACGGTGTGATTCTTGATTTGAGTTATAAAAATCCTCTATTGAAATTATTGTTGTGAATTGGTGGATTGAATCAATCATACCCAAGCTTTCCATTTTAATTGCTTTACATTTAAATCAATTGCCTAGTTAATTGCTTTAATTTTCATTGCATTAGTTTAGTAAATCAAAACCCCATCAAAAACCTAAAGATTTTCGGTCATTTTATTTTTCCTTTTATTTTAGATTCAATTCCCCACATAATTGCAATTCACTCCTAGGCTAGGTTAGTGTGAGTTGAGTGCTAGAGCCTATATTTGGCTAGGTCCCTTGGGAGAGAACGATACCGGATTGCCGGTTTATACTTTATCGCGACCCCCGTACTCTTGCGGGGTACTAACTCCATTTTGTAGTTTTCGGAGCGAGTCACTTATATTGCTCTTAATTTTAGGCCATTTCCAAGCTCTATATTTCTTTCAAAAATTGTTCCAAGAGTTGGCCCCTTGAAGTCTAGGATGAGACCTTAGGAGTCACGCCTTAGAAAATTCCTTATAACCCCCTAATTCATACTTTTGCATCATTGTATTTCAACTTGCATGAAAGTTGCTTTCAAACTCTGTAATATTCAAGGTCTCCATGGAACCCTCTCTTGAGTGGTTAAAATGGCCATTCTCTCAAATTTAGTGGTTAAAATGGCCCCATGGAACCCTCTCTTGAGTGGTCTCCCTTTATATTGGTCATAGGAGCCCTAAATTGTTAGAATGGTTCCCTTTTCTCTTTATGATCGCCTAAGAATGATGTTCAAGATCTTTGATTTCTATGGTTCCTATTTTCTCAAGTTTAGTGGTTGGAATGGCCCCATGGAACCCTCTCTTGAGTGGTCTCCCTTTTGTTGGCCATATGAACCCTCTCTTGATGGAATGGTTCCCTTGAAAAATGGTTTTCGAAATCCTTCTCCAAAAATGATTTCAAAAATGCACTCTCTCCATCTTTGCATCAAAAATGATCTTCCAAAAATTACCATCATTATGTTGAATTTTGACCTCTTATACTCTTATTAAGATATTGGTTATAATGGCCATAAGGAAGTTTTCTTTGGAATGGTCTCCAATCACCAACCATATAAACCATACTCTTGACTAGAGTCAAAATTTTCATGGAAATGATCTTTATAAAGATTGCCAACCAAAGTCCATTGCATATCATGTTTTGCTTTCAAAACTTTTTCTAAGAATGCATCAAAACAACTTTCAAGACCATTCTCCAATCTAACCCTAGGTTAACTTGACCCTAGTTACCACACCCTAGGTTAACTTGACCCTAGTTACCTAACCCTAGGCTAACCCAACCTAGGTTAGTGAACTTCAAGGTCCCAACACTTGGACCCTTTTCTAATGATCATTCAAATTTTCAAACTATTCTCATAGCTTATTTTCCAAAATCTCCTATTCTCTTGATTTCAAAAACCCAACTCCATACACTCTTCAAATGTCCCTACACTCCATCTTCAAGACATGTCCAAAAATGTTTTCAAAAGGTCACAAACCTAAGGTACTCGTAGCCTTCTCATGGTTAGGGATTCCAAGAACAAGTGATAAATCAAGATCAACCTCTAAGGTTGTCCATATTAGGATTTCAAACACTTAGCCATTTTCAAAAGCCGTTTTCAAAAAACTAATTCATCAAAACACTCCAAAGTCATGCCTCCAAGGTTTTCAAAACAAGACTTCAAAAACACTTTTAAGTTCTCTTGAGTCATGCCAAAACATTTTTCCAAAACTCCCCTAAAGTTGATCCAAAAACATTTTCAAAACACTCCACCATCCAGTTTCAAGCCAAAACTTCCAAGACCACAAAGTGTCTTCAACTTCCAAAAGACCTCAAAGTGTCTTAAACTTTTCCAAAGACCACAAAGTGTCTTCAAACTTTTCAAAGGCCCCAATGCGCTTATCTTCCAACGGGCTTTTGCCCGAACTACGAATGACCTGATTCTCGCTAAATGAGATACGTAAGCAACCTAAAATGGTGCGGTCATAACTTTTATTTCAACCCCAATCCCTTTTTCAAAAATTCCAATCAATTCAAAGTTTCTATTCCAAACTCTTTCAAAACCTCCATTATT